>OY856186.1:69557620-69617841 GCA_963693315.1 Diogma glabrata | reverse complement strand
ATCAACAACCGACGCACACTTAAAAAGCATCATTTTGTTTTTTCATATTCTGTTTAATTAAACCATGAAACCTGTTTCAATTAAATTTCCTTAATAATTACCAAAAATATCTGTTCTTTTGCAAAGAATCAGTATGTTAAATAATATTGATCCCAGAATGAGGTCTGTAGCCTACCAGGTTTTATATTTTTTAAGCTATCTTTGTATCTTCAATACTAATTAAAATTCTAATTTTGGACTGTTTTATGCTTAAATCATGTTGAATTTGTTGAGCAAACTCTTAATCAATCAAGCCAAATGCAGTAGTTATTTATTCCAACCAAAATTAAAACAAAACTAAAATTGTCACTAAACTTTTTTGTACAGTTATCTGTTATCTTCTGCATTAAATAATGATAACCTGACAAGATTTATAAATTATTTAGAAATTCACAATTGTTGTGGCTTGCAATGGGTTAATCACCGATAAAAATAATCGATATAAATCATAAATTTGGTATTTTACAAAAAAAAACATCAACATCACTCACATGAAATTCGAATCCCTTTTACTTTACCATAACGAATAATAACCGGCATTTGATTTTGTTTTATGTTTCAAACAACTCTGATACCAAACCTGTCATTTTATCTGTGTGTCTGGAGTGATGAGGAAATTTGATGAAACTTTGTTATTTTACTTAGCTACGAACTTTATAAATTTGTTCAACCATCAGAATTCGGATCAGTATTATTTTTAATCTTACAGTCTTGCTACAAGAAAATGGGTAGCGTTCAACAACAAAAATGAAATAAATACATAAATCTAATAATATTTGTGTTAAAAATAATCAAATATTCAGGGTGAAAAGATTTCGTTTAAAATATGTTTGTGTTAAAAAAAGGTGAGTCTCGGCACACGACATAATTTTAATTTAATTTTGTTAAACTGTACAATTTTAATCAATTTTAAGACTATAAATTTAATTTTTAAGGTAAGTTCTTGTAACCGTGTTGCCATATTGAAACAGTAATTGAAAATTAAAAATATAATACGATTAATGTTTTTTAATGAAATCTTATCAATTTTTACTTCAGTAAAATTGTCTGCATGACATTTATCTCACATTGTTTAAAATTATTTAAATATAAAATCAAGATGCAATTTAATTTTTCGACAATCCACTTCAACGTTAGAAACAGCAAATTAGAAATAACGAAATATAAAAATAACGAATAGTTTTATTATAATCAATAAAGTTTTTTCATGAAATCTACCTAAAGACGAAACACGTGTAAAAAAAGAAAAACGAAATGAAAGAGAAACACTTGAGTTTTCACTGTTAAAGAAAAATAAAATAAATTTCACCATCTAGCATAAAAATAAAATATTCATTTATTTTCATTCTTGGTAATTTCCCAATTTTAACCTCAACTGTAAAAAATTGAAAAATAAATTTATAATTAAATCAAAATAAAATTTTCGACTGAATCTTAAACTTAAAACGCATCAATGATTTTTAGTATATTTTTACTATTGACAATAATAAATCATAATTATAATTTTGATTAAACTGCTAATTACCATTTTTATTAGATTTTAGTTAATATATGTATTCCAATATGATGAATATTTGTTAGTTTGTTTATTTTTAGAAATAGAAAAAAAATGTCAATAACAGATAAATAACTACTAAGAGATTTTCTACACGTCACAATAAACTATTTTTATTTAAGCTTATAGAACTATTAGATTAATAAACACACACATTCATATATGATTAATAAAAAAAACATTCTATCACTTATTTTTTTATCAACAAATATAACCTCTTTTGATTAGAAATAATTAATCCATCCAGAAGTTGATTTATTCACTCCGATCTACTATAGTATACTAAATTTTCCTAATAGTAACTAACTCCCTCAACCATTCGAAAGACCTAGCAAAAGTTTTTCATTTGTTATACACTAAAACACAAGCAAACACGAAATAATAACAAAATACCCAACCAAAAAAAAACGAACGTCATCATCGACGCAAAGGAGGACAAAATAACATTAAAAAATATAACACAACAACCCCACAATTTTCACAAGAATAAAACATTAACACAATCAAAGAATAATTTTATTTTTTAAATACGAATAGGAAAATTTTGATTTTGTATTTGTGTTTAGATGAATTGGATTGAGACAGAAAAAGAAAAAATATGAAAAAATCAGAACTAAAAATAGATGACGAGGAAAAAATCTGTACATCTGTGTGTGATGGAGGTAAAGAAATTGTTGTTACCATGATAAAGTTCATTTGTTTGTTTTTCGATAATTTTATGATTGAAGATAATAATAAATGAAAATTATATGTGGATTCGTTTACAATATCAAAGAAAATAGAGAAAGAATAGGGTAGGTAAATGTAAATAAACCAATTGCAGACAGGTAAACATGAGTTCCTTCTTCAGCAATAAAAGTATACGAAAAACCATCACGGTCTGGCACAACGTCTAGTGAAGAATTATAGCGTTGCAATAACATGTCTGATAAATCTTAGCGTGGATTAGGTGATTCAGCTTCTGCTAAATAAACGTAAAATCGGTTTTATTTTAAAAAAAATTGATTTTTCGGCAAACGGCTATAAAATGGAGAAGGTTAGAGTCTTCCTTTTTTAGGTATAACGCCATCTTTTCCTTTTTTTTACGGCAATAGAAAAATTAACTCATATTTTTACGGCGACAGAAAAAGTAACATAACATGAGATTATGAATAATATTTGTTATTTTGCAAACTATGTCAACAAAAAATAACAAATATTTTGATTGGATTATGAAACTTTGAATTGAAAGGTTGCTTTGATAAAACATTTTATTTATACAAATTTAAATGTTTTTTACTTTTCTTGAAGTAACTATATGACGATAATAAATTATATTTATAAAAATTGTGATGTATTAATTTCATATTTATAAAAAATTTAAACGTTTGCCGAAAAAATAGTGAATTTAATTCGAAACTAAAGTGACTTTTTGTATTTCGTTTGTAATTGCTAAAGTATAGACTAAACACAAAAAGTAGGACTTTAGCTCGTAATTAAATAATATACTATTTTTACAATGGATGGCATAATGAATAATTTCTGAAAACAACTCCCAGACGTTGATTTTTACGGTTTAAAAATGTAGGGGTTGTGTTTTTTATTACGTGTTTTATTATTATCAATATCAACATTTGACTACAATTAACAAAAATCAACTGCAATGACAACATTTATATAAAATCTATATTTACTAAATGCAAAAGTCGGCCAACATTTCTGTTCTGGATAAACACCGCATCCGGGTCGATTAACTAAATTTATTAAATTTTATATTTTTTAATTGATTAATCAAATATTAAATTTATTAATTTAATAAAAATTTTTTTTTTATTTTCTAACAACTTATTTAAACAATATAAAAATCAGACCGGCTTCAGATATAAATATCTTTCGCCAGTGAAAATTTTTTTTTTTAAATTGACCTTGACCTAGAATTCACTAGACTGAAATATAAAGATTTTTGAATTAATTAGATACGTTTTAAGCAATTTAACTCAAGAATCTAAAAAAATAATTTCAATCTTTGGATTCGAAAGTATATTGAAAAATTCCCCATATCGTGTTATCACAAATGAATTCGAATCAATAATACTGATTAAGGTGAGTTCGAAGCTAACATGAGTCACGATAAGAAAAGTTTTACTCGAAGTGTCTCCTCTCACTTGAGTTTGATTGCTCCAAAACATCGAATTTATCATGAAACTTTTTTAAATTTCTGTCTAGTGAATTATAATTCTAAAACATAAAGTGGAATGCAACTGCAAAAATCGAGAGTTTGCCATATTTTCATAATGTTTGTTCTAGCTTTCTTATATATCAGTGGCAGATTAAGAGTTCAGGGGGCCCTGGTGCGGGTAAATTTTTGGGGGCCCTTTATCCTCATTTTCCAAAATTGATTACTAAATAAAACGGTCATCAGCTTCGAAAAAAACCCTAGTAAATTAAAGTATTTTCAAAAATTCATTTTTGATGGCTAAAAAACAGAACTGATTTTTTGATGATTCAAAACTGCATGTCTGAAATCAGAACAGGAAAAACGATAACAATAACACCTTTAAAAATCTCTGAAATGTGTATCATGAATTGATTCTCTAGTTCAAACGATACTCTTGCAGCAGTTTTTAACTATGGGTTCCATTGTTTTCTCAGATTCTCAAATAAATAATTCCAAATAAAATTTTTGATTTCTCTATTTTGCAATCTAAAAGCAATAATCTATTCGAATATTTTAAATAAAGATATATAATTTATAAAGAAAATAAATAAAAACTTCCGAGAGTGATGAAACTCTGGGCTCGAATCACAATGGCAACTTTCTTGGAGCTCATGAGCTTTTGGCTAAATTTGATACTTTCTTAAAAGAGCATAGTGATAAATTTGGCAACAAAGGAAAAGGTATGCGACATCTGAAGCAAACTTAATGAAATGATAAAAGTGATTGTTATTGGGATATTTTTATGAAGAACGTCGTACCTCTCAAGCACAATATGTGACGAATTTATTACCACCATGGGGCAAGAAATCAAAAATCGTATTGCAGCCAACGTCATTAACGCAGTTTATTATTCGATTAGTGTTGACTCTACTCTGGATGTAAGTCATTCGGATTAATTGGCTTTTTGCATTCGATATGTAAAAGATGGTAAAATCAATGAACGATTAGTTGCTTTTATTCCAATTGAGGGTCAAACATAAGAGTATCTTTTTGGCATCGTTTAAAAATTCCTCGAAGAAAACAAAATTGACATACAAAATTGCAGAGAAAGTCATATGACAACGCAAACAATATGGCCGGAATTAGTGGCGGTTTTCAAGCGTTGATTCGATTGTTGGAAGGAATGTTGTAAAGATTGTTTGTAAAGATTGTTGATTATTTTTTTTATTTCTATGAAATTAGGCTCGATGTCAATACTGTTACGGTTACCGTTCCCGGCTGAACGATAACTTTTCAAAATGAAAGTAATCAATAACATATTTACATCGAGAGCAGCGCTTCCAAAATTTCCGTTTTGCCAATACTGACAAAGTTTCTCACGTTACCGGCGTAGTACCGATACTCTAGAAAATAGAATAACTGTAACACTTTTTTTTAGAAAAGTTATTGAAATAAATATAAACAAAATATTTAAATTAGACTTTAGTCAGATTTATTTTATTTCAATTAGTAAAAGGAATACTTTTGATTATTATTTTCAGTAAAAAAACACACAAACAATTTTATATAGATTAGTGTTGCAATAAACTTTTAATAGAATTTCAATAAATATTCTTCTATCTATCTTCTTCTATCTTCTATCTTCTTCTATATAAATAAAAATGTAAATGTTCGTTTGTTCAAAATAGGTAATTTCCTTAAGTACTGGATAGATTCCTTTGAAATTTGGACGATTAGTTGCATTTCAATAAAGGCGGGGTTTTACATGATTTTTTTAGCTGTATATGTTTCATAACATAGGCTGGTCAATAAGTACAAGTTTTTCTCCGTTGTATTCTCAATTAACTCAATGTTATGGTCGAGGTTCACTTCATGCTTAATTTGATCGATTAGTTTTGTATAGTGATCAGTCAATATATTATTTTGTGTCCTCTTTTCGGTAGGACCGTCCTCCTTTGGAGCAAGAAGGTTCTCCGTCCTCATTTACAATAAAGATGTCCTCTTTATTCGTTTTATTTATTTTATCAATGAATTTTATTTTTAAATTAAAACATGCTTCTCTGTCGGAAGAGTAAAACGTCGTATTGCTTTCGTGTTTAATGAATTTTATTTTCTCACAAATTTGCAATACTCATTGCTCGCTCGCATTGTAAACTTTTGATCGAAAATAAACTAGTTCATTAAACATCTCAACAATAAAGTACTATTATACAGTTAGTTTAGGCTAAACTAGCTAGGCACCTAGCCTTTGCGTGTCAAAACATAGATGCAATGAAAAATGCTGGAAAATATGGTCGAAAATTCACTGAGTTTCATTTTTATAGAAAACTCAAATGCAACAAAAATTAAACGAGATTGGCTAATCTATTCCCCGTCAGCGGAAGCAGTTTTTTGTTTTGTATGCCGTTTATTTGGTGATTTGAATGGAAAATCGCAAGCATTTTCATTAAAAAGATTCAATAATTGGAATAATTCATCACATTTCGAAGCATGAACTGTCTAAGTATCACATGACCAATAATTTTACATATAAAATGCGTATCAAAAATGAACTTACTTTAGAGAAATCTTATAATAATACAACTAAAATTGCATCACGAGGACTTGCTTTTCGTGGTCATGATGAAATTTTAGGATCAAAACACAATGGAAACTTTCTTGGATCTCATGAATTATTGGCTAAATTTGATCCCTTTTTACACGAACATATTTATCGTTTTGGCAATAAAGGAAAAGGTATACTCTTTTCATGTAACATTGACAAATGATTTTTTTTTATTGTTCGGAATATTTGTAGGAAAAGCATCGTAGCTTTTAAGCACAATTTGTGAAGAATTCATCTCTATCATGGCAAAACATGTTAAAAATCACATTGTTTCGGAAATTATAGAGTCTCGATATTATTCGTTTAGTGTCGATTCCACTGAGGATGTGAGCCATATAGACCAGTTGTCTTTTTGTGTTCGATATGTTAAAAGTAATACCATTTGTGAACGATTTATTTCATTTATTGAAATCGAAGATCATACATCGAATTATCTTTTTGACATCATTATGAAATTCCACATTGAAAACGAAATAAACATTGATAATTGTAGAGGCCAGTCATATGACAACGCTTACAATATGGCAGGTATTTATGGTGGCCTACAAAGATTGATTCGTCAAACAAATGAAACAGCAATTTTTGTCCCTTGCTCTGCTCATTCATTAAATTTAGTCGGTAAATATAGTGTTTCTGGCAATACTGCTGCAACTAAGTTTTTTGATATGGTTGAAAAACTTTATAGATTTTTCGTATATTCCCCTTTTTGATGGAATCGATTACAAGAACAATTAACCGAAAATAGCGAAAACATGTTAGAGAGAGCAACTGGAACAAGATGGTCAGCTAGATACGAATCAGTTCACGTTTTACATTCTTGTTATTTAAAAGTGTTGCATGTTTTAAAATCTTTCCTACATGAGGAAAGCTTCAGTGACGATAGCAAAGCGGTGGTAACCGGTTTGACAAAAAAACTATGTCAATTCGAAAATATTTTGATGCTTGTCCTCTGGAAAAAGTGTACTAACCAAGCTTAATTTTGTGAATCGAGCATTACAAAAATCTAATTTAACTGTCACGGTGAGAAAAAACTGTTTGATTTAATAGTTACAGATTTGGAAAATAAAGATTACAACAAAATTTTTGATGATGCCTGTCAGCTGTTAAATTCTGTTTCATCTAATATTCAAACCGCAAATAATATTCAAACTTGCTCAACGTCACAAACACTTTGTCTAGAGGAACAAAAAGACCACCTTGAAAAATCGTTGTTCAAGCCAATTATAAAGGCTTTTCTTTTCAATCTGAGAGAGCGTGCTAAAGATTATGAAGATCTAGATATTACTCGTTTTTGATACATCTAAATTTAATGAGTGATGAAGAGATTGCTAATTCTTGCAGAACAATAACCGCAAAATACCCAAAAGATCTCAATGCAAATCAATTGATTGACGAATGTCAATTTGCCAAAAATTATTTCACATTTGATAATTTAAATTATGAATCGATGTACAAAACAATGTTCAATGATAATCTTTCCACCACTTTTCCGAATATCGATATTTTATTACGAATGTTTTTATGCATGTTTGTCGATAATGTTATAGGCGAACGATCATTTTCAAAACTGAAGTTAATCAAAAGTTATTTGCGTAATACTATGAGTAATGATCGTTTGAACGATTTATCCATTTTTTCTATTGAATATGAAATTTTGGACGAAATTAAATTCGATGAAATTATAGACACTTAAATACAAAAAAAAATGTAATTTTAATACCTGAAAATAAATATATTTCAAACTTGTTTGGTTTTAGTTTCTTTTTTGCTTATGCTTGGGCCCCCTGAATCGCGGGGCCCTGGTGCGGTTGCCTTAAAACTTGTATGATAATCCGCCACTGTTATATATACAATTTTAAATTATGTAATCAAAATCAATTAGTAAAATAGTAGCTAACAACTGAAGTATGCACCTTATAAATCTCACAGAAGTGCGATTATATAGATAGAATCGCCATCTCTTATAAAACTTCACATTTTTTAAAAATATAGATTCAGTTGTGTGCTGTAATGTTTTGCAGTTCGCCGAAGATTCTATTTGTATTATTTACGCCACCAAAAATGAGTTTGCTTTTCTTGTTTTTGTTAATTCACAAGCAACAACAGTCGTAATTTATTACATGTAAAAATATCTGGGAATTACGATTGATAAATGTTAATAAATGTAATAAATAGTGATTACTGTTACATACCGATTACACAAAATCGGATTAATTAGTTCTGATTTTGTTGGATGGTAAAATGGAGGATCTGTAATGCTTAACTACAGTCAATTAGTAAGCATAGGCATAGGTCAATCAAAAAAATTTGATTGAAAAACGGGCAACTTTGGAAACTCCTAATATTAATTTTCGAACTCGAAGCAATCTTAATGTGTCAATTATGTTTCTATCTACATATGGAAATAAAAATCTTACTGTCATAGCATTTTTTTTGGCACTAAACTGAATAAAAATCCAATAAATTTTTTGTTGAATTAACGGATCAATGTCGTTGGATAATGGAACAATTTATTACCATTACGTTTTGGTAATATTAATGGGTCAATGAACGCCAACGAAAAGTTAATCTTAATAATCACTATTGAACCTGGAGAACATTCTGTGGACAGAAAAATTATGCCTAGCAAGAGGGAAAAAGTTAAAAATAATAAATAAAATCTACGTGTCGTGTTGATGATAGTCAGCATTATATGAAATCAGATAAATGAAGTTATTTGACCGAATTTAACGAAGCGCTCTTGGGTAACATCGTAGAACTTATGATAAAATTTAAAATATATATCTTCTAGAATATTTTTGTTTATATGACCTTTATATGACCATACATTTCAGAAGCTCTAACTGTATCGTGGCAGGGAAGCGACAACCAACAGGCGGGATTTAAATCATCATCAAAAAATGGTACACATGTATATCACTGAAACTTTCAAAACAACTCCAACTCTAGTTCTTTGAACACTATTATCCGTACATATCTTGAGTTTTTATGACAAACTAGTAGCTCGAAAATCATGTGATCGGTTTATGTGCAACAAGGAATGGAACTCTTCAGACCAGTTTAAATGTTAAATTTAAATGTTAATAACCATTACCAATCTGGCTGGTCAATATTTGATCTTATAATGTCCTTTCTTCTCAGAACAACCCCACATAATCATACTTCTAAAAAACTGTAAAGTTATTCTGTCCACTAAAGAGGGTTGGGTAGAGTTAAGTGACTGTTACTGTTCTGGAGATGGCATTTGATTCACTGCCGATCACTGACCCTATAGGCAGATTTACAAGTATGCTTCAAACAAAAATTGTAGCAATTATTATAACTAATTATTTCAGCATGGAGATGAATTGAACGAATAATAATATACATATATGCTAAGACTATCAACAAGAGGCTCGCATCTCTAAATATTAACCCCAAACTTGCAGTTAAATCCCCAGAATCACTCACAACGCTGTAAAACTTGTTTCAGGACGAATTGTGCTACATACAAAACAATAAAAGCAATCAAATGCAAATTGAAAAAACTTTAAAATTAGACTAACAAGTAAACATATCGGGCCCAATAATTTTTGTATAATCTAGCAAAAATAGGACTTCCTTTTTTGATGAATATTTTGAAGACGATAAAACAGCTCGACATTTTTTTGTGAATGACCGGCATTTGCCTTTATCCGTTTTGGTGAATATGAAGCTTACTTCTTCAAACCAATATAGGCTGTCTCGGAAGGCCGTAGTTTTCAGGTATATGAGTATAACCCAATGATTAATATCTTACAGTTTTCACAGCTAGTGAATTTTTAATAGTGGATTAGATACACTCCATCTCGCATTAGCATTCAGTTACTGAAATTAAATACGGTGCGTTCAATCAGTCACAACTCAAAGTTCACTACACTATAATTCACACTTACACACTACTTTAACTTATCTAACAACAAAAATATTTTAAATACTTCTTCGAGGATCTGCGGTTTATTTTCACTAACCAAAATCTTTAACACTGCAATCCAGTCTAAAACTGAACGTAATCCATAAGATTCTTTTTATTTGTTTTTTATATACCAAATTATCGTCGACCTTTTTTTTCCATTAAATTCTTCGTTAATTCGAAGTTCATCAATTCAATCACTTTCAATCATTTTTGTCTCACTCCGAACTAACTATTCTCCACGCTGACAAAGATGATATCAGTGTGATCATATTGTCTTTATCGTATCGTAAATAATTAGATTGCTTCTGTTTGACCCATCTCACATGACAACTCTATTTTTCGTTTCAAACAGATTGATTCACAAACCCCGTTCCTGCTTCGATCTACTACCTCTTGTTTCTCAGACATTTACAGCTTCCCAAAGAAACATAAGTAAGACGGACCCAGACGCACAAACACATCGGGAAGACGCTCCTCCTTCACAATACATTAGGAAGGTGACACCTTACGTATTTTTTCCCGTTGGTTACTCATGTCATATTCGTACAACATACCCAAATTTATCAACTCCTTTACCTTACAGATCAGTGATGTTTCTCTATTCTACGTTAAGAACTTACTTCAATTCAAACAATTTTTTCCAACAAAATAATCCAACCGGATTATTACAACTATTTTGATGTCTTTTTTTTGTTCACAAAAGTTCGTTTCCAACTGAATTCTATTGAATCCTAAAATATGATTACTGTTTTTTTCTCTTCTGTATCATCTCGGGCAGTTTTTTTTTCTTGCATAAGCACGATTTTCGATTTTCATAGGTTCGTTTTCCTTACAGAATCGATCAAGGAACATCATGATAACTGTATAGCTGCTCATGGTGTGGGTGCAGAATACTTTGGCGGGTTTTCGTCACCTTATACTGCCCTGGCTTGCCATCACATGTTTATGACTATGTCGTGTCTTGTGATGATGTCTGCAAACAATCAAAGGCAACAAACCAGACATTCCGTCCTCCAATGCAATCTCGGTTTGTCTCTGATCGACCATAGCAGTGTATTTATATTAATTTTTCGGGTCCGTATCCCAGGTCAAAATTCGGTAATACAGTAGACTTGATTGTTCTTGATCATCTGTCAAGATTTGTGTTACTCCAAGAAATGCAACCTCACCTTCTGTGATTCTTGAGGAATGAAGTCTTTTTAACATTTTTGACTCATAGTTCGTTCTCATAGAATAAACAGCAGATAGTGATGGTAGTTTGTCTGCTATCATTACCATCTTCGTTCCTCCTTGCTTTCTAACGACCGACTATTTCGAGTTTTGCTCTAAAAATAAGACTATTCATATTCATATTTAATTAAATCCGCTAATAATTTGCTAATTTATTTTGATTCCGGCCTTTTAAATAAAACACACAGAAAAGCATTTATGTATGTATATCAATAATATTTTAACATTTTTTTCTCAGTTAATTGTTTTGATGCGTTACAATGTCAATTAATAATACGTGTTGTTTTTATCTACATAAATTATGAACATTTTTGTTTGTAAAGAAGTTGTTTGGTGAGATGATATATGAAGGTTAAAATTTTAAATTTGTTGATGAAAGGAATAATGGAAAGAGAGACAAAAACTGAAAAATCTTATTTTATATATACTTGACCATTTTTTCGGTCATCTCCTCGATAATTTGAAAAATCAATATATAAAAGTGAATTTTGTGATGGATTTCAACTGAATAATATCCGCAGTAAAATGGATAAACATGTATAGAATTCATGATAAAATATATATATAAATTTTCTAAATAACACTTGTGATAACAAATAACTTGTTATAGTTGAAATAAAGACAATTTAAAATGTGGTCAACATTGTTGTTAATTTTATTTTTATTTTTTTTCTCCATTTGTTATTAACAACAGCGAGCGGGTCGTGATTTTTATTCAGTTATAAAATCAGCAAAAATTTAATCGTTATAAAAGAAGCATATCGACAATTAGCTAAAGAATTACATCCGGATAAGTATACAAATGATCCGAGTTAATCAGTTTATGAAGTGTTATCTGAAAATGTAAAGTTTATGATCGTTTTTATTTAGTTAGTTTTCATTTTGGAAGTGAACAACAACAGCATGGATACACCGAGAGAAACCTAATTATCATGAATTTGTTTGTTTCTCTGAAAGAATTATACAGTGGTTAACGGAAATATTAGAAGATACTAAACATCGCAAGTACCCATCATAAATGTGAGCTTCAATTTTGTTTTTTAATATATTTTAATATGTTAGTTAAATTTTGTTTAAATCGTCTTTGTGCGATACCCTCTCCTCTAGAGTAGAGGCTAGATTATGCCTCTACTTTTATCTCCTATCCGGAGATAAGGATAGAGGGATACTCCTCTACCCTCATCTCCGTTTAATCACCCATAAAGTTGACTGAATGAACGACCAAATCAAATTTTGAAATAGTAAGATCGTTTACGGACCAAAAATGATTTCTTGTTATAATTTCTACTAAATTAAACTTCTCTTTGTGTTACCGTAAAGTTTGTCAACAATTTAGCTATACAAGATCTTGGTAAGATCGGAGCTAAATTGAAGAATAAAATTTATCCATATTTGAGAACACGCTATAATTTTCACAACAGACACCTTCTTCAAGTTTCCTATATAATGTGCTGTATCCGCTTGAACATGCATGTCGTTTGGTCATGTTACACGAGTCGGTTTAAAGCAGAACATGAGTAAAAAATTATACGTCAGTATACCATAGGAAATGTGAAACCACGAGACAGACCAAGACTACAATCTGAGTTCTGACACATTAGTAATTAATGCCCTTAAAAAATTAACTATCAAGTAATCAAGTAATTTTCTCGCTATTGTGAGTGATCGAATATTGGCATATTAAAAAAAAGTTTGGCTATCATAGCAGTTTAACCAGAGAGTTGTAATCATTCGTTATTCTTAACTAAATCTTTACAATTAATATTAGAACAAACATAAAACAGACGATGTAAACCGGGTTAATAATTCGTGCTTCTCGTACATATGTGTTTTGCGGTCTCTGATGTTCATTTGTTAAAAATGCAAAATGTTTCAATCTGTTTACTTTTGAATTTATTACAAAACCGAAAAATTTAACCAAAAGCGATACACCGGATGTTTCGTGATTAGTGAATATTGATAACCTTACAAGAATTTTACGCTTAAAATTTAATGAAAATAATCAGTTTTTTCTTGTGCTGATCCAGACCAAAGTTTATCAATAATCCGGTAAACGAACTTTTAAAAGCTTAAATGTTATATCTGATTTAAAATAAACAGTTTAGAGTTTGGATAACCTCGTAAGAGTAATTTGAAATTTGCCCAGAAGCTTATTTTACGGTTCTTGTTTTGTCAAATTATCATCAAAATCGTTAAATAATATTGAACCGAAGTAAATTAACAGACTTTTTCAAACAATCGCAACCGATAGATATGTGCAGTTTTAAAATTATCAGAGTTATTGGATTACTTCAACAATTCGGAATTGTCTTGAAGCAAATAACAATGAATATAACTAATTATATAACGATTTTAAAATATATATTTTTTAGTCGCAACCCAAGAGTAAAAATTAATAACTTCAAGAAGCTCATCCTTATTTTTATAAATATTTATCAACCAAACCTTAACAACCCTAACAATATTTATCAACTAAAATTACATAATATTTTGTTCATAAAATTATGTAATATTAACGCAATCATATATCTGTACGACTTTTTTACCCCATACAATTTACTTGTTTTTTTCTGTTATGGAAAAATGTTGTGTTTAGTTGAGGAGGAATGAAAAATAAAATGAAAAAAGGAATGAGACAAAAAAAAGAAAATAACTAAACAACCTTCAACAGTAGCAAGCACGGCACACGGTAATCACAACACTAAATCGATATAGTTAAATACATTTAAATAAAAAAAAACACTAGAAAACTAGCTTACATTTAATATTTTCATGATCCAATTAGAAAAACTAAAAGAAAGATGTCGGCTAAAGTAAAGTAAAACAAACAATCATCAATCAAGGCCCAATTATTTTATTGTTGTAACAAAAATTCAGTAAGTGGAAAATCTTTTAAAAGTAATAAAATTTACATTACTACTGTAATAAAAAAAATTTAAGGAACAAATAAAAAAAAATAAAGAAACTTGAAGATTATTTTAAAATAAGAATGACAAATCTTTTGATGTCACAGTGCATTTACCTTTTTGATTTTATTTTCTTAAAATAAATAAATTTATTTATTTCAACAGTAAGATTTCTACTATAACAAAGAATTGCGTCCACGGCACAACATATGTATATAGATAGAACATATAAAGGAAAAAACATAATTTTCCGAAAATATGTCAACACGGAAATTTAATTTTTCGGCAAAAGTCAACCAAACAAAATTTTATTTGTTGTAATGGAGCTTACGTCTTCTACACCACCAATAGCAATAGTAACAAAACATTTTGCCTACAATTATCGTCCTCTCTTCGGCTAAAATACAGGCAAAACACTTCCAAAAATTAACACTTTTCTATTTAAAATTCTATAGTATATTCAGTGTTGCCTTTACGATAGAATCACATGAAATTAATCTGCCTACAACATATATTAAGCGAAGCTTTCGTTGAAAGGAAAGGAAAATGTTAAAGAAAATTTCAAAGAATATTTGTAGTGAAGAAAGAATCAAATGTTTTTTTTTATTCGGCTTTGTTTAGAAATTATTTAGCTTTATTCGCCCACATTTAATTTTTGTATTCAACTTGTAAAAATAAAAATAATTAATTTATTACCGTTACTTGAATGCTTTAAATATTTTGGAACCGGTTCGATAATTAAATAAACAAAACATTCTTCTACCAATTCCTTTAAAGATAATAAAGAAAATTATTAATCTTAAAATCTGTGAAATATTGGATCAATAAATAGTACCAACATAAAATATTAAAAAAGGCTAAAGAAAAAAGGTAAACGATTGCGTGTTATTAATACTTATACGGAAAATTATTCTCTTATTTACATAAGAAGACTTTTTCAGAGAGTATGGATTTTAGTAAATTTAGAATTGAAATTCTAAAAATTATTACTTTGGTAAAGATTTTGTTTTTAATTTAAAATGCAAGAGTAAGCAAAAAAAGTTTTGATCATATCCCAAAAAACAAACGATCGATTATCAAGGTAAAATAATTGCTGGGTTCTATTTCCCTCGGTGAAAAAACGTAACTGTCACATTCGAATTTTATATTTTTTTATTACGTAAAAATATTCGATTGGCGACATCTAGTAAACTACTCGTTTGATTTCAATAAAATTTGGATCAAATTAGGTCGAAAAAATTAAGCGTTTAAATGATTCAAGAATAATAATTTTAAAATTCGATACCTCAAATAGTGTTACTTCGGTCGTAAGACCTAAGTATTACAATCTCGAGCCAGTGAAAATCTTACTCCCACTTTTTTGCATTTCTCAACGTTTTAGGTCATAACGATTCTAAAAAAGCAAAAAAATGTCCGTCTGTCTGTCGGCCGTCCGTCAATCATAGTTGACGAAATCTAGGAAACCACTGGAGCGATTTCAAAATTTTTTTTTTGTAAAAATATGTTAACCAAATGAGAAGAGCCGAAAGGACGCTGTGTATGATAGCTGTAACGGAAGTTTGTCAAAAAAATAATTAAGTGTGTTAAAATACGAAAATGTTTTGCTTAAAAAACGATCAAGTGATAATGAGCATTGAACGGGGAGAAATTTTGATGGCCGGTATCTGTATGTGAGACCAAAAACTTGATTATTGTATTAACTACGTACCGTTACGTGTGTCAAAAGAATGATTTTCATATATTTTGGGAAACATTTTCATGTAAACATCATGTAAAACAACGTTCAAGTGATAACGAGTCGTAACATTGAATGTGGAAAAATATTGATGTGGAAAAATCTTGATTGTATTGTAAGTGTTAAAAAATACCGTCAAGTGTGACAAAATAATGATTTTCATTTATTTTTTAACCAATGTTTTTAAAAAACATAAAATTAATTATTTGTATCACATGAATTGTAATTGAACATGAAATTGGACATGAAATATGATTCTATCCAGCTTCAACTCCTCCCAACTTGTAGGAACAGTTGGAAAATATCAAGTTGTTGCAGATGTCGTTTGAAATGTCGTTTTTCAACAAAAATTGTTTTTATTAGAGTTGTTTCTTTAGTAATGTTTTGTGTGATTCCAGATTCTACCGACGACTTTTGAATAACAGTAACAGTTGGGAAGTAAGTTAGAATTTTTGATTTTGTTATCATTTTTGTAATATTTTTAGAATTTTGAAAAAGTTTGAATTTTTGATTTTGTAATAATTTTTGGAAAATATCAAGTTGTTGCAGATGTCGTTTGAAATGTCGTTTTTCAACAAAAATTGTTTTTATTAGAGTTGTTTCTTTAGTAATGTTTTGTGTGATTCCAGATTCTACCGACGACTTTTGAATAACAGTAACAGTTGGGAAGTAAGTTAGAATTTTTGATTTTGTTATCATTTTTGTAATATTTTTAGAATTTTGAAAAAGTTTGAATTTTTGATTTTGTAATAATTTTTGGAATATTTTTGGAATTTTGAAAAAGTTAACATTTTTGATTTTATTATAATTTTTGCAATATTTTTAGAATTTTGGAAAAATATTAAAATTTTGATTTTGTTATAATTTTTGGAATATTTTAAGAATTTTGAAAACGTTTAAATTTTTGATTTTATTATAATTTTTGGAATTTTGAAAAAAAAGTTTGTATTTTTGAATTTGTCATAATTTTTGTAATATTTTTAGAATTTCGGAAAAAGTTTGGATTTTTGATTATGTTACTATTTTTGCAATATTTTTGGATATTTAAAAAAATTTTTAATTTTTGATTTTACAATAATTTTTGGATTATTTTTAGAAGTTTGAAAAAACCAAAATATTTAATTTTATTATTATTTTTGCAATATTTTTAGAATTTTGGAAAAAGCATGAATTTTTGATTTTGTTTAATTTTTTAAAATCATAATGGGTTGTTTGTTTTCAAAAAATTGAAATTTCTGAACGCTAAATGGAGAGGTTTTTGAGTAGTTTGCTGAGTGTATCATCTTTTCACTAAAGCATGTTAATTTATGATCTGTTTTAATTTTCGGGAAACGTATGGATGTTTCGTGTTAGTGTTGTAATAATTTTCTAAACAGAGATAAAATACTTGTACTTTTACAAAAAAATTTATGTTTAATATACATCGCTGCCCAAAACTGAAACAATATCCTCATAAAAGCGTTTTGCTGAAAACTATATAAAAATCCTTAACCCAAACTGAAGTCGTGATATTTGAGAGCCTTGAGATTTCAGCCCCTTTATTTTTTTGAGGTTTTAATACATGTTTGCCATTGGTTACAAGTAAAACTTGCTCGCCTAGAGTTTTTGGTATCCAATAAGAACAGAACACTTTTACGTTGGGCTAGATATTACTCATTAGACGTTTTAAGCGATTATAGGTCGTTTAAAAGTTTTGATTATAAGGAAAACATGTAAGACACTATTTAGTAGCACCCTAGCAGGTTTGTCAGACTCTGAAATATGGCCAAGCACTAGTCTATTAATGGTGAACAGTACTTGGCTATTGTGATTGGGCCAGTACTAGAACCATTCATCGGCCGATCTATGATT
Source organism: Diogma glabrata (assembly GCA_963693315.1). Classification (NCBI taxonomy): domain Eukaryota; kingdom Metazoa; phylum Arthropoda; class Insecta; order Diptera; family Cylindrotomidae; genus Diogma; species Diogma glabrata. The sequence goes on along the minus strand of OY856186.1, from coordinate 69,599,849 downwards.
TACAGAAAAGAGCCAGTACATAGTTACCTTTGGATGTCCAAGTACTGGCCTATGAATGGTAAGCAATACTTGACTAATGTTATTGGGCCATTACTGGAATTATAAATTGGTTGATCTTATAGAACATAACCGGTACTATTTACTTTAAATGGTTAAGCAATGGTTAGTTAATTTAATGACTAAAATTAATTGACTATTGTTAATAGGCCAGTACTGCAACCATGAATTGACCGATCTATGTCATTTGGTTAAAATTCACTAGACTAGAAATATATCTTTGAAACATTTTCATCTTAGTTTAGTTATCGCTATGATAATATTGATTAGGTTTTAGGATGGTATAAGTTTTAAATTTAAACATTTTAATTTTATTTTAAATTATTAAATTATTTAAATTTGCCTATGATAATATTTTATATTTTTTAATGGCCCAGTAATGGCGGCCAGTATTCGCCTATTGCTGCAATACTGGTAATCATTATTGGTCCGTTACTGGGCCAACTGTACATGACAGCTATTTATTGTCCGAAGTCATCCGAATCGTCCGAAGTCATCGAAATCATCCAGCAAAATTATGTTAATGACCCAAACATGGTTGCCAGTACTCGGCAGCCAGTAAAGCAGCAATTTACTGGTCGCCATTAATGGAGCATTACTAGACCAATTGCACAACCTTGTATGGGCAGTATAGCGAGAACTGATAATAGATGAAAATTAGGTAGTGTTTTCTGAGGACCTCATCACATCATAATTAGGTAGCCTATTGTGACGTTATCCGAGGTCAAAGGTCAAATAAAAAGAAATTTAAAAAATGTTCTATTTTTTAAAATATTTATTCTTTATTTTTTGTTTTATGTTTTTTTGTTCCTAATGACGTGACGCCCCTATGCTCCCAGCCCTCTGGTTACGGTAACGGTAAATATGGTGCAACACTACAACGAATTATCAAAGGGTCTTCGTTCGTCATGTAGTACTAATAGAATTTTCGGAAAATGATCCTTAAAATTTTGCTAATCTTTTCAATAATATTATAATCATACTGGACAACTAAATGACGAAATGAGGCATACAATAAAAACTACCAAGGCAAATCTCTACGAGAAATTCGACCGAAATAATAAAGGTATATCATTAGTGTTTGCAATCTTGGTATCCGGGTACCCGGATACCCGGGTATTTAGGAAGATTTTTCGGGTATTTAATATCCGGATATTTTGGTCGAGTACCCGAACAACAAAAGGTCTAGTTTTTTCTCAATAAAATTCACAAAATAAAATTCAGCTCATTCTCTTTTTGCAAATTTGAATTATTCTTTATGCTAGTTGTTGACAAATGATTCTATTCTAACCATACAAATTGCAATATGTCCATAAACATTAAACCAACCACATCCGTAAACATTAAACTGTCCGTTAGTTAATTATTATTGTTTGGATTACGAAAACAACAGAAAAACGACGAAGAACACATAGTAAAATTTATGGAATTTTAGTTCTTAATAAAATTAAAATTAAGTCATAAAAATTAAGGATCTTCATTGGTTATTTGTTTATATTAGTTTAAAATAGAAACGGTAAATATATTATGATAAGTTTTTATTTAAGATTTAAGCTAACAATTAAAATAAGTGTCATCGAAAGTTTGGGACCAGTTCAAGAAAATGTCATCAGATAAATCTCGGTGCCACGTAGTTGGATGCGCACGAATAATTTCAACTAAATGGGGAAATACGTCAGCAATGAAAAATCAAATCGGATAATGATGCGGCTAATTATAATATTGAAAATTTACAACTACAAAAATGTTCTGCTGTCTACACAAGATCTACTATAGATAACAGTGATACTACAGTTGATAAAGAGCTGAAAATGTTGTATGTAAATAAAGGAAACCGAAAAAAATGATAGAAAATTTAAATCAATCGTTATTGACCGTGAAGCTAACATCCATTTTATCGGAGCGGGTTTTTTCTATTGCAGGAATTTAAAAAAAAAATACGAAATTGGATGAGTACAGCTACCCTAAATGCTTTGATATTTTTGAAATATTATTTTACAATTAAAAAATGATTAATTTTTAGTTTACTACTGTGAGGTTTTTTTATTGTTTTTCATCTTTTAATTTTTTTATAACTACCCGGGTTATCCGGGTAATCCGGGTAATTTGGAAAATACTAATCGAGTAACCGGGTAATTTGAAATCGGGTAATTTGCAATCACTATATATCATACGGCTTATAATTTAGAATTGTTAGGAAACCAATATAATTTGCTATTTCATTTGTTTTTGTCTAACAGCGTTTCTTGAAAATTCAAGCTTTTGCCTAAATGCAGTGGTTGAAGTAACCAATAAATAAATGTGTAAATGACAAAAGGAGTTTAATAATAATAATTTTTTCGTGTAGTTACCTCGTCTGTCTCATAGACATAAGTATCTCAATTATGAAACGTTTTTTACAATCTTACTCTCTCTCCAATTGCTGTCACCAACACTAAATTCAATTACACTGAAACAGTTTTCTTTCAATAACTGTATGTCTGTATACATATATGGGTTATTCTTTTACAAATCGAACACCTTCCCAACGAGCATTTTGTTGATGAAACTTTGGTATATGATTAAGGTTAATTCGAAAATTGAAGATCTAGATTCATTTCAAAATTGAACAAAATGGCAAGTGGTCTCCTAGCCACATGTAAGTTTGAACCTTCAATAACTTCTAATCCTGGCGTTCAATCTAATTAAAACTGGGTATATAAGGTTTTAGTACTGTTTCCAATACTACTGCGTACCGACTTCCAGTCTGTGATAGACTAAAAAAAACTTTTTTGAAAGTGTTTATCACTACTATACAGTCGATTTTCCTAAAACGGTGGTAAAAGGTTTCAATTAATATGAGAAAGATTTTATTAGATCTTGGATTACATTGGACAAAGGGTTGAGGGGTCCACAAAAGGTGTTTTGTTGACTATGTTTGTTATGCTCCCATACAACATTTGTTCATGAATTAATTTGATTACACATTGGAAAAAGATGCAAATACGTACGGCAAGAAGCTGATTAGTTTTTGAGCGATATTGAAGAAAGTGGTCGGGGATCAATGACGATCTGTTACTTTGTTTACTCATGGTTTATTCCATAAGTCAATTATACTCAGTGATGTTGAGCACGCTTAGTTCTGGTTCGGAAGGGATTTGTGTGCCTATCAATGTGGTTTATCTAACCGTAAAGGTCTAACTATAAAATTTGCGTAAAAGTTAAATATCATTTATCAGTAGGGTGTAATGTCTATTCGCGTGTTTCACAAGCAAGTTCTTTAGGTTCAGCTTCATGTTCTTCATTTCCATTAAGGACGTAGTCAACTGCTTTGCATTGGCGCAGTATCTAATGTATTCTGTCATAAAAATGTTCGTCAAAATTAAGGAAGTAGGAGATTGTGATCGCTTTCAGGGCGATTTGGACTAATTTAATGAGTTTATCAATTTTCAAAACATATCAATTATATTGTGGGGAATATAAAATAAATATTCTCGTAGACCAAAAATAATAATTACCTTAAAAACCCTTCGGTTGAAACTATTCCAAAATTTATCTGTAAATACAAATCAGAAAAAATTTTATTAATCATTTTGATTTTATTTAATTTATTAAATATTTTAACCTATATCCTATGAATTCACACAATAGTGCTGTCTACAAACTTAATGGAAAAATCCCCAAAATAATGTTAAAACATTTCCGAAAAATGATAGTTGAGAATTCAACTTAAGTAAATTGAGTGATGACGAAGTTTCAACTTCAAAATATCATCGCATTGATAGCGAAGTGGATAACGTGTCTGCCAAAGGATTTGAACCACCTCTGGCACTAATGAGGTTACGAGTTCGAATCCCAACCGAAACACGTAAAAGAAAAAAAAGAGTTGTTTGCTGAGATATTTCCAACCATACCTTTGAATAAAATTATTTCCTCATAGTTACTTGAGTTTAATTGCTCACAAAAATCCCGTATAAAATATCGTATAAAATCCCGTATAAAACAATACTAATTACAATTTGAATTTGAAAACCAAACAAATTTTTAAAATATTGTAATGTTAAAAGCGAACAAAATTCGCACACCGAGGTTTTCAGAATTCCATCGTTTAATCGGGTTTTCGAGTTAGAGATGCCCAAATCATCTGAGGTCTCAGATAGTATTACTAAAAACCTTTCTTTCTTCTAATTGAATGCAGTTGTCTCCACCAGTAATGTCTATGAGGAAACGTTTGAACATCCGAAAATAGTATTTCCCTTTTCATCAACATCACATCAAATTAAGATAGATTTTCAGTTTGTTTAATCATGCTTTACAACGCTCTCGAGTAAGCAAGAATAGGAATTAAGGGTTTTATTATAACTTGGTACAAACTCGTTCAAGAGCGTCTTGTTTCTTGTTTTCGGTGGAAAATTTGAAACCTTTTAAATCAAAACCTTGTTTTGTATGCTTCGAAGCCTTCGGATCAGGTGTCATACCGTTGTTGTTTCTAAAGCTTGACGCTCCTTCTCCGAAAAGTCTTTGTTAGCTTACGATACCAATTGTGTGAAATTACTGTGTCCCACGTTTTTAACTCTCTAATAATCATGTTTGTCTCTAATAAACTAAATCTCTAACAGCCATGTCAGTTGTAAATATTATAATATTTTAAGTTTTTGTTATTTCTTGTTTTGTTTTTAGTTGCTTCACAATTTTTGTCGGAAAATTTATCAATACTGAAGAAGGAGTTCAAGCCATGAGAAACTGAGCTGTTAATAACAGATTGGGTTAGAATATTTGGTTCAGAATCCCTGTTAAATATTTTTGAAACGAAATTGATATTAAATAACTTGGTCAGAACAAGAACCTCATTATATTAACCACCTGCATTTTTAAAACGAATAACCCAAATCTGAGTCTCATAAAAATTTTAAAAGAGATCAAACTTTACGTAAATAACCCCAAAATAAATTAACGATACATCTTCATCACATGAAAGCTAAATTAACACAAAAAATTTAAAACACTTTTCTTTGCAACTTCAGTCTATTCGCGCTATTGCATCGAAGCTGTCATCAACAAACTGGCAAATCATAAGACCCGCCAAATTATTTAAAAATGCAGAAGTATCATTAGTCTCATGTATATACGATCTAATTTTTGCAATCTAGGATCAAGAAGAGCTACGTACTGAATAGAAAACAGCTCACAAATTTTTCACATCGCAATGGTGAATGCTGCGTATAAAATACTATCTAATGTCGTACTTGCTCGACTCACCTCGTTCGCCAAATCTATCATCGGTGACAATCGTCCCAACCGTTGAACCACCACAGATCAATGTTTTATCTTAAGGATGATTCTGACAAAATGTTGGCAGTACAATATCAGCATTCTCTAGCTCTACGATGATTTCAAGCAAGCATTAGATAGTATCTTTTGCGTCAACCTTTGGTCCACATTCATTACAGAAAAACTTGTTTCTCTGTGTAAACCACAGCATCGAGCTTAAATGTTTGAATAGTAATCGAAGTATCGGATTCTGACCCTTTTAATATAACATTCGGTGTTCGACAAGGTGATGTACTGTTACTGTACTGCGCTCATTCTATTTAATTTGATGCTAGCGCGCCAAAAAGTTTGCGGTAAGAAAAACCCGAGTCGCTACCAAAAACTGCATGTATTCAAATTCTTGGCTCTGCAGATGATATTGCTCTTCTCGGAAGTAGGCGAGACGATATCAAGTATAGTCTCTCACAGCTTGTAAGAAATGCAAAACGACTTGGATTATGCATCAACTCCGGGAAAACGAAACTATTAAAACATCCAGTACCATTTGTCCGTAGGCAATCTGTATACTGGCGGCTATGAACTAGAACGTTTGGAAAACTTCAAATATCACAAGTCTGTTATAAAATCGTCTAATGAGATGCAGGCAGATATCAAACCCTGTGTCACTGCCGCATACAGAATTCTCTGCGCACAGTCAAAACTTCTGAGATCAAAATATTTTTCGCGGTTGATGTAAACTTACAAGTTACACTTTACCACTGACTACAACCGATTGTAGAATTCTATCAACATCCCAGAGGAAAATCAAACGGACAATTTATGGTCAATCAGTATTGAATTTATGGTGGAAATCAGTATAGAATTCAAATGAATCATGAAATCACACAACTTCTTGGAGACTGCGATGCAATAGGATTCATTCAATCCAACTGGATTAGACGGTTTAGTCACGTAGAACGTGCTATAGGCCGATATAAAGTGTCATAACAACCAAGACTGTATAGATGGTATAAGACTCCAAGATGTAATAGGATGTTTAAACTAGGGTCAGCTAGGAGAACGAAATGAATGGAAACTGATTGGACAGTCGGCCGAATCCAATCATGGGATGTAAAAACGCCAGAGACAGAGAGAGAGAAAGAAAGAGAGAGTGAGAGAAAGAGAGAGGGAGGGAGGGAGAGAGAGAGAGGGAGAGAGAGAGAGGGAGAGAGAGAGAGAGAGAGAGAGAGAAGAGAGAGAAATATAAAACTATTAAAACTATATCATAAGAAGCGTAATTAGGAAGTGTTGCTCATAACCCAATTAGGGTTTTGAAGAGTCTAATTTCACATTTCACAGATTTTAAAAAATAAAAATTATGACTGCAGGTCTATTAGTTCTAGTTATATGTTTACTAAAACATCCCAAATTTAAAATAATTTTATTTTTATTTGGTTTCTGATATTCGGAAAAACCATTTAACAATTTTTAATCAAAAAAATTGAAAAATTATTCTATGTGTAAAACCCCGATTATCTTTTATTGCAACAGACACCATGACACCAACCCCAAATTTGTTAATCCATTCTTAAGCCGCAATTAGACTATTGCAGAACTCTGCAATATTTCTGCAATGGTAGTATGTAAAATATTCATTGCAGAAAAGTTTGGCAATGAACTTATTTTAAAACATTGCAATGACTCATTGCAATGTTTTGCAATGAGTTGATTGCCAAACTTTTCTGCAATGAATATTTTACACACTACCATTGCACGACTATTGCAGAAATATTGCAGAGTTCTGCAATAGTCTAATTGCGGCTTTAGCATCTCAATTTATACGTATATACTATAAACATTCATAATACATAATATATAAATACTAAAACTTATCTGGACCCAAAAAACCTAATATCGACGATAAGCGTTTCACAATATGTTTATGCTGTGTTACAGACAAAAATATATTCTTACAGAATTCATACCAATTTTTATGTTAAAAATTTATTTTGAACACATCTGATTAAATAATTAACACTAAGAAAAAATTAACTAATTTTAACACTAAAACAAAGTTTGATAAATTTTTTTATTATTCATATTACGCGAATAATTACAACATGGAGGAGTTAAACGTACAACACGATAACTTTGTCAACAACAAAAATAAAGCAACTGAAAAACTATTAGACTACAAGAATGTAGAATGTAGAATTTTTCTACAATTTGTTTTTTAAATCACTCACACGATGACTACTAGATAATTTATCTCATATATGTAAGTACAAAGTTTGAAAAAATTTGGTTATGTTAACGTGAGTTAACCACACACTTGGCTGAATATAAATTAAGACTAACCAAACCAATCAAGAAAATTAGCAATAAAACTAAAAGCAGTGTAATCAAATAAAGTTGGTATATTATTTACTGATAAGTGATAAGATAACAACTATTAAATAATATATTTGATAAAACAAATTTGTTGTTGATGACTTAATATGAAATTGAAAATACCATTATTTTTGGTTTAATATTTCTTGGATGTGTAGTTGGGTTATTTGCAGAGTTTTGATAATGTGAATTTTTTGATAAAACAAAATTTTCCATTTTATATCGTTTAATACTTAGCTAACTACTACTCAGATCTGAAATTTAACTGACGCATTTAGAGCGTTTATACCTTCAATATTAATATGATACGAATCCTTTTTAGTGGTAACTTGTTTTGAATTTGTTTGTATTGTATTGTTATTTTGTGCTTCTGGTTTTTGTTTGCAGTTTATTGTTGATTGCTACGCCTCTCTACATTTAAAATAATTGTAAATTTGTTACAAAACTTTTGTCGTTAAGACGTTTAGTCCACTACGTGTTTTGGCTTATATAATTGTATTAGGCGTGGTAATTCACAAGAAATTTGTTTCTATTGGAAAACAAAAGAAACTTTATTGAAAAAAAAAGAACTAAGCCATGTTGATATTGTTTGGAGGACTTGAATTGTACAGTAGCAATTTATGTAGTTAGGCCAAGCTACTGGAAAATTTTTCACATTTGAGTTTTATTTCAGTTATAAAATATTTATATTTAATGGAGAAAATTCTGTTTAAACATCATCAGTATTGGTTAATCCGATTTCTACAATTGATGGCTTCGACAGTTATATATTTTATAAATTATGAATATTGCATGTAAGGCATTTAATGTCGGTTTGACGTTAAATCTGAAAAGGCGAAGCGGACATGATTGTGACATATGTTAAATAGTTTTGTTCAGCTTTTGTTCAGCATGGAGGGATCAGTTTTTATTGTTTTGAAATTTTTTTTTATTTTTGATCTATGGGTGTGACAACCCCGCGTACTCCAGTCGCTGCTATTGATATACGAGTTAACGTGAGATATCACATACCACTGGCAATAGCAGTGAGATATCACTAGCCAAGGTGACATCTTAGGGGTGGTGGCGGATGAACTGTATTCAGTCAACGGTACCACCCTCAATCTTAGCTGTGAAAAAATCCTTGATGATGAGACACTATTGCTTCCTTGAAGAAACGAGCCTTCATATAACTATGTGTGGGCTTTAATCCTCAAGAAAGGTGCGTCACAGGATCAAGGAATATGCAACCGGCTGAATTATTGTCAACTACATTTTTGTTTTGTTTCAGCAAATTTTTATAAAAATTTGCTATTTACTTTTTATTTTCCTTTTATTTTCTCTATTCTATCATAAAATATTGGCTTATGTCATATTTTGTCAGTGATAGGATTTTTTGTTTAGTTATCCATTCTTTAACTATATATATAAAAAATCAAAAAAAGAAAGATTTACGTCCATCAACACCTTTGAACGTATGTTGTTGTGGGACCTTGGTCTTAAAAGGTTTTTATGTGTTATTGTGACACATATTGTAATTCCTACTACACAACACATTTTATAAAAAAAACAAGATTTGTTTTACAATATGTATCAAAACTAAAATGGAGTTGCCTGCAAGAATGTAGCTAGTGACATATTTCGTATAGAGTATTATCCCGGATAGGAACTGCCAATATTAAACAACAAACCAATCTCGGGTCCTTATTGGCGAGTTAAGCTTTGGCTAGTTAGCTTTGGTTTCAGTCTGGGCCAGATGTAAATGCCCAGACTTATTCAAGATTCAGTTTATTATATTATGTGTTACCCACCAGGTTAATGCATTGTAAACATGTGCCATATTATGTTTGTCTTTATTTTTATATATGTTACTCTTTCCACAACCTCTTCCCACATATTTAAAGGTGGTCTGGGGAAAAAATTCGAAAAAAAGGATATAGAAATATAAAGACAACAAAATTGAAAATTGTATGAAGGAAGACATAAGAAATAATGATAGATGATCTTCACTTTGATTTGTTTTATTTACAACCGTCAACACAAACTTTTTTATTAAATTATAGATTGAAATCAATTCTAAATTTAATTTGCCAAAACATATTAAATGTTTTCTTCATAGTTGTGCTAATTTTTGATATAATGAATGACAATAATTACGAGTATAATCTAAATTTATTGTGTTATTTCCAATGATAATTTAAGTCACATATTTTATAAAGGACAAGCAATATTTTCTAACGACACGAACAAATATTTAAGTTATTGAAATATTCACAAAGTATATTATGAAAATTTGTTCTCAGACGTTTTTTTATTATCAACAAATTTATTTTTATCGATAAAAAATCAAAAATTATATGTTTGGCTATAATAAAACCGAAATTTCAATTTTTTTTTACACAGTCGTAGGGAGGGAGAAACTATTATTTTTTTTGTAGTAGAGTTTTTTTTCTTATAGATTTAATTTTGAATCAAATGAAAAAGTTACGCACGTTTATGGGAAAAAATAAGTTTCTAAGAGGGAGAAAGAGAGAAAAACAAACAAATAAAAAAACGATTTGACATAAGTCTATGTTCGCTAAATATTAGTTGTGGTGATCGGTTGACAATAGCAGACAAATTTTTGTCGCGCAAGGTTACCCTCGTTTTTTAAAACAAATTTTCACTCCAATTAATAAAAAACAAAATTGTGGTAATAATTTTAAGGACTACGGAAAATAAGCGGAAAAGTGGTCAAATCGAGGAAAATGGTAGATAAAAAAGTTGTAGGGCTCACCTCAAGTAGGTTTTGCCAGACATTGACATACGGCCAATCACTGGCCCATTAATGGTTAACAGTACTTGGCTATTGTTATTGGGCCAATACTAGAACCATTCATCGGCCGATCTATGGTTTACAGAAATAGCCAGTATATTGTTACCTTTGAATGGCCAAGCACTGGTCCATGAATGGTAAATATTGCTTGGCTATTGTTATCGTGCCATTACTGGAACCATGAATCGGCCAATCTACCGTTTATAGAAAATTGCCAGCGCAGTTTACTTTGAATGGTCAAGCAATGGCCCGTTAATGGTTAACATTAATTGGCTATTGTTATTGGGCCAGTACTGTAGCCATGAATTCGCGATCTATGTCATTTTTTTAAAATTTTACTAGAGTATTATCCCTTTTAGAAAGACATAGTTTAAAAAATTTCACATATAGTTTAGTTATCGCCTTGTCGCTTGAAAGACTATGATTATCATAGAAAAGGTTGGTATATGTTTTAATTTATTTTATTTCATACTGATATCTAAACCGACATTTTTCGGATTATTTATGGTACAAAAATATGAACTTTAACGTCCTAGGACTTTATAAAATTTTATAAAGTGCTAGGAAGTTAAAGTTCAACTTTTTGAGCAAAATTTAAAACTCATTTCTTTTTATTTTAAAAAATTTCCAGTATGAAATAAAATTTTGTATTTATCTCAAACGAAAAGTGTGAGTACCTTCACTAGTAATACTCAAGTACTGACTAGTAAACAACTAGCTCGTACTTTAAAGTTTAACTTTTCGTTCTAGATAAATAAATAACTATTCATTTCTATTTTATTTTAGATTTTTGAGATCAATTAAACTCAAGTAAGTAAAGAAGTAATTGGAATTTTTTCAATTCAAAGGTATGGTTTGAAGTTTTTTCAGAAAAAAAACTCCAATTCAGATTTTTCGTGTTTCGGATCGGATTCGAACCTACCCTCGTCAGTGCCCGGCTCGAATCCTTAGGCAGACACGCTATCGATTACGCCGTTGAGGCGATGACAATTTCAAAGTTGAAACTTCTTCATCACTTATTTATTTTACTTAAGTTGAATATTTCCACTGTCATTAGACTCCATATTATGGAAATGTTTTTACATTATATGGGATTTTTGCATTAAATTTCTAGACAATACTTTGTGTGAATTCATAGAATGGGGAACATTTCTATTCTAATTAACATCCTAAGTCACGTTTGTATAGTCATTATTGATTGTTTCCAATTATTCATTATATTCATTTCTATTTTATTTTAATTATTTTGTAAATAATCTATTTAAATTTATGTATGAAAATATTATTTTATATTTTTTTTTAATGGCGGAGTACTGGCAGTCATGTTTGCCATTACTCAGCCATTCTTGCAACTGAACCAGTTGTATGGGGAGTTTTGAATTTTTTCCGTCATTTTTATTTTATTTTAAATTAGTTTGTATTTAATTTATTTGATTTAATTTAACGGCCCAGTCATGGTTGCCAGTATTTGGTCATTACTACAATGCTGGTCATCATTATTGGCCCGTTACTAGGCCAACTGTACAACCTTGTATGGGCCATTGCTGTTTTTTTTTCTCTGGCTCATGAATGGCAACCATTTATTGTCCGAAGTTATCATCCAGTAAAATTATGTCGTGGTTGCTAGTACTCGCCCATTGCTGCATTACTGGCTGCCAGTAATGGGCCATTACTCGACCAGTTGTACAACCTTGTACGGGATCAAGGACAGGCTATTCACGAAGTGTAAAATATGTGGTTATCATCATATGAAAGCAAAAATGCCGGTTTTGTCTGATTTATATACAGCAAAATCAGTATTTAAATTGGTTCAGTATTGTATGCCTTAATCGTATCCTCTTTTTAGGATTTCGTTTTTTATAACGAACCCTATTGGTGAGAGTGAGATGAGTATAAAACTGACTTATCCACACAAGATGATGGATAACAAAATAAATAAAGTTGTTTTCGCTTGTTTTATTGGGCTACGAATTACGATGCGAGGTCTTTAAAAAAATACATTTTTTAAGTCAAGTAGGGTATCATATGAAAGGACTCCACTTTAGTATTCCTTAAAAATGTATTTTGGAATTTTACCCCGTTGTTTGTATAATTTTGAATAATGGTGTTTCTTAATGTTTTTTTTTCCTCACTTAGCTCCGAGGATAATTGATCGAAAATCTTAAAAAGTATTTGGAATAATAGAAAAATTAGTAAGTTTACAGTGAAACAATAGTTTTAGTGTTAATAACTCATAGTTATTTTTATTAAGGGAGTGGGAATGAGAAGGAGTAAAAGCACAATTAAAAACCTGTTCACGTGGGGTCATTTGAAAGAGTACTTGATTTTAGAAAAATTGCAATTTTTTGGGAATTTTGCGGTGCACATTTTTTGTATAATTGTCAAAAAGGTGAAATTTTTTGTATGCGCCACCCCCTACGTTTTGACGTTGATTAACAGACAAATTTAAAAAAATTCACAGATAGGAAGCCTAATAAATTTTTAACGAAAATTATAACGATCCCAAATAACTATATTTCTGTATTTTTAGAGGATCGGAAAAAAAACCTTTTTTAAAAAATCTAAGAAGCAATTTTGAAGGAAAATATTGGAAAGAAAACTTAATTTAAGAAACATTCGTATTTTCTTAGAACTTTGCGAACTAGATCTTTGCGGTTTACAGTTTTTGAATTATTGTTAATTTTTATTTGTATATTGGTAATGCATGGATAAGATTTCAACCGATGTAACATTTTTTGTATCATTTCGTTCAATTTTCCATTGAAAATACTATTGACATTTACGAGGAAAAATTCAATTTTATGTGTCTCCGGTATAATAATAGTATTAAGCGCGTAAAGTTGATCTTTTTTGAAAGATACTTTATGCCCGAATTACATACAAGATTTTTTGTACGAGTAAGATTCTGTATTATTTGCATAAATTAATAGTATATTATGCAACGATCATGTAATGATGGTCACGAGCATTAACCGGGATACGAAACGAGACGAATTCTTCTATATCGCTGATATCAGACATTTTGATAATATAATTATTCTACGAAATTTAATACCTACTGATTTTGACAAATAAAACAATTAGATAGGAATCTAGGACAAGCGTCAAATGCACAGCATATTTAATTGAGAAATCTTGATGGTCGGGATTGGTATGTGACACCAAAATCTAGATTATTGCATTATAAGTTTGTCAAAAAAATATTGTCAAGTGTGTCAAAAAAATGATTTTTAGAATTTTGGAAAAAGTTTTAATTTTTGATTTTTTATAATTTTTGTAATATTTTTGGAATTTTGGAAAAAATAGAATTTTTGAATTTGTGAATTTTATAAATATATTTTTAGAATATTGAAAAAAGTTTCAATTTTTGATTTTGTAAGAATTTTTGGAATATTTTTGGAATTTTGGAAAAAGTTTGAATTTTTAACAGTTTTTGGAATATTATTAGAATTTAGAAAAAGTTTAAATATTTGATTTTATTCTAATTTTTGGAATATTTTTGGAATTTTGAAAAAAGTTTCAATTTTTGATTTTGTTATAATTTTTGCAATATTTTTAGAATTTTTGAACAAAGTTTTAATCTTTGATTTTATCATCATTTTTGCAATATTTTTTTGAAAAAATTTTATTTTATTTAATTTTTACAATATTTTTGGAATTTTGAAAGAAATATGAATTTGTGATTTTGTAGTATTTTCTCAAAACGATAAATGGCGATCACTTCCTTCGTTGATGACAAAGTTTTTGAGTAATTTGCTGAGTGTATCATTTTTTCACTAAATTATGTTAATATATGTTATGTTAATATATGTTAATATATGATCTGATCTGTTAATATATGATCTGATAATTTTCGGGCGACGAATTGATGTTTCGTGTTAGGTTTGTAATAAATTTCTTAACAGAGATAAAATACTTGTACTTTAACAAAGAGGTTTGATATACATCGCTGCCCAAAACTAAAAAAAATGTCCTCGTAAAAGTTTTATGCCGAAAACTATATCAAAATCCTTAACAAAAACCGAAGTCTTGATATCTCAGAGCTTGAGATTTTAGCCCCTCAATATTTTACTTTTCAATCATTACACTGAAAGAGAAAATTCGATCAATACAACCTATTTTGTACTAACCGAATTTTTCCTGTCACAATAACCTCAAATTTGGTTGTCTTATCTTTAAAAACCAAATTTGAAGACACAACAAACGAATTGGAGACACAACAACAGAATGTGCTGTTATCGTGACCGAATATCACTGTGCCACCCAAATGATTAATTTTTTTTCTTTCAGTGTACGCATGCTTAGTTTGAATTACATAAATTGGGATTGATACAGTTTTCCCGGCTTTATTTTTTATGTCAAATTGCCATTATAAAGAAGTGTAATTATTTTTTGTTGAAAAAAAGAGAAGAAGAACAAAATAAACATTGAACATTGTTTTAAAACGCACGTTTTTGGCATAATATCAAAAATTTTGCTATAAAAACTAAATAAACAATTTCAATGTTATTCGTATTAAGTACTTCTTAATATGCACTACACGGGGAGTACTTCTTAATATGCACTACACTACAATGGGGATAAAAAAAATTTCATTTTTTAACCGTTTCTAACGCCCAGTTTCTCACAAAATAGAGTAATGAATAGAAGACACGTCACTATATTACCAATTACCATACACAAATTTTCTAAATTATAGAAAAGCCTACCTAGGCAGTGTAACATTTTAAAACACAAATATTTAGCAAACACTGAATTAGACTCCTGTGCTGATTCAGGAAAAAATATTTTTAAGAGCCTCACATCACAGTTATTCAAACAAACAAAATAAATTTATTTTTGTTTTAGGTTTCGCCATCTTGTTTAGACAAACAAATTTTTTACTCATTTCAAATTGATCGTATGCCAGAAACAGACA
This sequence comes from Diogma glabrata, assembly GCA_963693315.1. Classification (NCBI taxonomy): domain Eukaryota; kingdom Metazoa; phylum Arthropoda; class Insecta; order Diptera; family Cylindrotomidae; genus Diogma; species Diogma glabrata. Next base: position 69,584,460 of record OY856186.1, on the reverse strand, counting down.
CCACAGTCTCACTCATAAGGATACTCTTGTTTGAACAGATGGAATGAACCATAGAAAAAAATATTGCGACGCTGATGCGTAGGCTGACTTCACCACAGCTCTGGAAACATAGTGTTCTGGATATATAATGAGCTAATATTCATCAAATGCTTTAGTTAAAAGCTAACCAATGTTATAGACTTCGTAGTTCTAATTATAAAAATATTAAAGCAAGCAGTAGTATTCCAACAAACATAAATTCTGTTGTACGAGAAAAAGTAAAAAAAAATTTAAGCGGAAGTGAAAAACCGGAAATTAGGATGCAGAACTGTTGTGAACCGTACTAAATGTTTATGTACCAAGATTCATCCAATTCGATTATCAGGTACAGATGTTATTGAGCTTCCAAAATTACAGGAGCTCGGAGGACCCCCTACCACTTTGTATACCATCGCTAAAAAAAACTAATCAGTTCCTTGCCATATTTGCATCTTTTTGCGATGTGTCATCAAAACTACTTAACGAACGAATGTTGTATGCTTCCAACAAACATTGAAACAATAAACAGGTGTACTGGAGGACCCCCACCACTTATCCCAATATTGTCCAAAAACTAATCAGTTCTTTGTCATTTAAGTTTCCCAAAGTGTCATTCAAATTGATTAATAAATGAAGTCTGTATGCTCCCAACAAACTTTAAAAACAAAGTATGAAAAGTCAGCAGTTGTATGGTAGACCCCCCGCCACTTTGATCAATGTGTCCCAAAAGATGATAACTATCTTCTCACACTAATTGAAACCTTTTCCATATGTTTCATCATAATCACTTCATTATTGTAGGCTGTAGTGTGCATAAGCACACGGAAAAAAAATTGAAAAATTACAAAAAAAACTTTTAGCGGAAGTGAAAAACCGGAAGTTGGGATGCAGAACTATTGTGAACCGTACTATATACTCATGTACCAAGTTTCATTCAATTCGTTTATCAGGTACAGATGTTATAGAGCATTCAAAAAACAGGTGCTCCACACCATTTTGTTCACTATCGCTTAAAAACTGATCAGTTCCTTGCCATATATGTTTGCATCTTTTTCCAAAGTGTCATCAAAATTCATTCACGAACGAATGTTTTATGCTCTTAACAAACATAAAAACATTATGGAAAAAACCACCTATTGTACGGTGGACCCCCAAACCCTTTATTCAATATACTCCAAAAGCTGATAAAATCTTTCTCATGTTATTTGAAAGCTTTTACCAACGTTTCATGAAAATCGATCTGTAATTGTAGGCTACAGTAGGGAAAAACACCTGGAAAAAAACCTTTTAACCGGAAGTGACAAACCGGAAGTTGGTATGCAGAAATATTGAAAACTGTACTAAAACCTTATATACTAAGTTTCAGTAAGTTCATAGTCCGGAATTAGAAGTTATTCAAGATTTAACCAAAGAGGTGTTCGGGAGACCCCCCGCCATTTTGTCCAAATTTGAAATGAATCCAGATCTTCCATTTTCAAGTGAACCTGTATCATTTGCCAAAGTTTCATCAAGATCCTATGCAGAAATTACACCCACCCACCCAACCACCCACCCAACCACCCACCCAAAATTTTGTATACATATGTAAAAAAAAAAGTCAGACAAGTGCGAATAAAGTTCGCTAGCCAAGGGTTCCGTGAATGTAAAAGAACACAATATCAAAAATTATTGACAAAAAGTTGTGTTGTAATGTCTTTATATTTCCATAACAAAATAAATGTCAAATCGTAAATGTCAATAGTAAGTTACAATCAAATCTACATTGATCAAAAATGACTCAAAAAATTTACTTTAGATTAAATCTCATCCATAGATGTTTATGGTAACTCAAGAAAGATTCAATTACACCAGCTTGTAAATGGTTTAAATTTGATTATTTTTTCGGTCAATCAAGTGTTGAAATTTAGGGGGGGTGGAGAGGCTACATACTAAAAATAATTTTTTTCAATAACACAAAAACTGCGCATTGCAAAATTCTAAAAAAAATTGTAATGTATATTAAATTAAGTGCTCCTTCATATGACACCCCACTCATTAGGGTCAAAAATGTTTTTTTTGCTCTCCCCACCCATCCCCTAAATACACAGAAATATAATTATTTGAGACTTATGATTTTCATTCAAAATTTACCAATCTTCCTGTCTCTGAGAGTTTTTTCAAATTTTTCTGTCAAACAGAGTCAAACGTATGGGGGGAACGGTCTGAATTTTGCACTTGTTTGACAATAATTCAAAAACTGGGCACCGCAAAATTCTAAAAAAAAATTGCAACGAATTCGGTGCTCTTTCAAATGACACCCACTTGCTTTTTACCCTCTCTACCACGGTCCCCTAAACACACAGAAATATAATTATTTGAGACTTCGCTATAGTTTTCATACAAAATTTACCAAATTTCCTAACTCTGTGAATCAGTGTCGAAACGTAGGGGGCGGAACGGTCTGAATTTTGCACTTTTTTGACAATAACTCAAAAACTGTGCACCGAAAAATTCTAAAAAAAATGCAACGAATTCTAAATTAGGTGCTCTTTCAAATGACACCCCACTCGCTTGGGTCAAAGAAGATTCTTTTTTACCCTCTCTACCCCCGTCCCCTAAACACACAGAAATATAATTATTTGAGACTTCGCTATAGTTTTCATACAAAATTTACAGAATTTCCTAACTCTGTGAATTTTTACAAATTTGTCTGTCAATCAGTGTCGAAACGTATGGGGGGGACGGTCTGAATTTTGCACTTTTTTGACAATAACTCAAAAACTGGGCACCGCAAAATTCTAAAAAAAAATGCAACGAATTCTAAATTAGGGGCTCTTTCAAATGACACCCCCCTCGCTTGGGTCAAAAAAGGTTTTTTTGCCCTCTCTACTCCGGTCCCGTAAACACACAGAAATATAATTATTTGAGACTTCGCTATAGTTTTCATACAAATTTTACCAAAGTTCCAAACTCTGTGAATTTTTACAAATTTTTCTGTCAATCAGTGTCGAAACGTATGGGGGGGGGGTAACGGTCAGAAAGTCGCACTTTTTTGACAATAATTCAAAAACTGTGCATCGCAAAATTCTAAAAAAAATTGCTATGTTTTCTAAATTAGGTGCTCTTTCAAATGCCACCCCACTGGACCACATGTTAAATAGTATTTTTACCCCTTCTCGTTTCCAACCCCTTAATGAATCAGTATATGACACTTTTATATATTTGTTATTAAAATCTTAGTGTAAAATTCCAAAATAAACTTTTAAGGAATACTGAAATGAAGCCCTTTCATATGATACCCTATTTGAATCTATAAAAGATGTATTTTCTCAAAGGTCTCACATCGTACCTCTGTAAACCAAACGAAAATCACTTTAGTTTTATTTGTATCCGTCATTTCATGTGGACAGATTAGTTTTATACGCACCTCAAATTTCAAGTTTATAGCAAGTTTACGAGATAATCGATATAAAGTGAAAAACTCGTTTTACTCTCACCAATAGTGTTCCGTATAAAAAACGGAACCCTAAAAATCGTAAGCGCTCATCTGATAATGCACAAGCAACGAGGGGTGGTTAATATTTTTATTAAAGTATTATAAACATCCAATTTCATATTTACACCAAACTTCACCAAACCTGTGAACGGTTATACTTGCAGATAAACCAAATTTACTGCCAAGCTTTAAAAACCACACAGATCATCAATATTGAGAAAAAATCGTTCTCAGTTCAATTCGTTAATTCTAACGATTATTGAATATATTCGTAAAATCATCTCAATTCTCAAGTAATCTATTTCTCACCTTAAGAAAATCTCAAGTCTCAATAGTAGAAATAAAAAAAATCTCAATTCCGCATGTGTTTTACATATAATAAATGCATTTGTTTTTTTATTTCACACTGCAATTGGACATTTTTATTTACAATATTTTTGTTATTATATAGTTGAAGGCGTGCTAAATATCCTTGACCCGATTTTGATAAAATTAATAAAATAATGTGCAATTCAAATGTTTATTTAAATTTGTATGGTTTTTTTATTAAATTTTACTTTACACTTGCGATCACAGTTCGATGGGTGGATTGTTTTTCCACAAACTTTAATAGAATTATGGAAAATCTAACAAAATTATAGTTGCTATATGTGTGACTATTAAATGCATTAATTTAATACAGTAAAAACATGTAAGTAGCGGACATCACACAGTTGAATAAGAACACGCAGTTCTTACAAATAAAAAAAAAATAACTTTAATTATATTATTCTATTTTAAATGAAGATGACGGTGATGATCATCATCAATGTGATCGTTATATTTTATTTTAATATAATTATATTGCAATGGATCGTAGTGGTGGTTATTTGAATAACAATAATATCTAATAATTTACTTAAAATTGAGGTCATAATCTAAATTTTAAAATAAAGAAAATGAAAATATTAATTAGTTTTTAGTTAAAAGTCGCGCCAAAATAATCTATCGTCACAAAGGAATCTTTTAAAAAAGAAATGTTTAGTAAATTGGATGTGAACTCATTCTTTTGTAAATAGTTTTTTGTGGTTTGGAATTAATTTTAGTTTTATTAACCCAAAAGTAGTTTTATTGTTACCTCAATTAGCGGTTTTATGTGTTTAACAAAACATTGTTCACAGGTCAAGAACTATATTTTGATCACAGATCAGGCTGATATTTTATTTCGATTTTGTTGGAGTTTATTTTTAAGGATTATTTTGAGGATTAACTTTACCTTGAGAATCTTAAGCATGATATTTTTTTTCAACATGTTCAGTCAATCAAGCTCGAAACGTAGTGGGTGTAAGGGCTTGTCATACTAAAATTTCATTTTTTGACAATAATTCAAAAACTGCACTGTAATACTGTAAAAAAATTGCGATGTTTCTTAAATTAAGAGTTATTTTGTTTAAGGTTGAACACTTTTGATATTTGAAGCCGAAATAAATTTTTCAAAAACTTTCATGATATATTAGTAGTGCTCTGATAAGAAAAAGTGAAGTTTATCGACTCTTAAATCTGATGCGTTTGACCTTAAACATAAAGGTCATACATAAAATAAATTATATGATCATTCGACTTCATAAAACCATGAGTAACCTACTACATTTTTTAAATATGAATACTACTTGATACTTGATAAATAGCATAAATAATTTTGTAGCTCATTCATGGCTTTAAGTGCCAAGGCCATTCGAAAATGTCATTTCGTGTCCACAAATTTTCCTTTCTTTGTCATCGTAACAATGCGGCAGAACAAACTTCTTATCTGTTGTGTCGTCATATACTCCACAGGTAAAAAGATCTTTCCTCCAACTTTATTTCTTCTTTCTCTCATTTCTTTAACAGCTTCTTTGGGAGCAATTTCGATGCCAATTTTGAAGCCTTGCAAAAATAGCTGAAGTATGAAATTTCTCTGCTTGGCGTTAAATTTTGTATATGTGCTAATTGGCAAAGCCCATATTACCTTATTGAAAAGTTTTTTTTTATACAACTTGTCATTCACTATTGTGCAACTAGATGTTGGTCGGATTTTAGTTTCATAAGTTGTAGATAAAAATTAACTTTTACTAGTTAAAGCCGAAAACAGAACGACCAATTTCCAAATATTAAATTTTTATTAAAACTGGTTTAATCTACGGCGTTTTTTTTGGTATCTTATGGTAAACTTGCAATCCCACACTGGTTTTCAATTCTTAATTAAAGGAACAATATGGACGCAAAATAAAACCATCAAAATAAAATATATTTAAATCTTATATTTTTTTATCAGAAGGGGGAGGGGTGTTGTGGAATTGCGGTTTTGTTATTATTTACTAAAACATTTATGGTCCTAATAAAATATTGATTTATGATCATTAAAAAATCAAAAATAGCATGAGAAATAGGTAAAATTTGCATAAAAATACATTTTGTCACACGCATATTTGACGGCGAAAAAAGCATGTGCCTCATGGAGTTTCAGCCTGGACCTTAAACTACACACGAACTACAGAATAGTTTTGTAGTATCCCTTGTTTATTAAAGAAGTTATCTCCTGTGATCCAGAATAAAATATTCTTAATTAACCTCTCCATTCGTTTCTTTCGATGCTAAGGTGAGACACATTCGCTAAGGGCGGCGTGCTCAAAAGAACAATTTGTCTTTAGCACGGATATCCTCAAGTATTTGTCGACGCCTTAACACAACACATTGTAGGGGATCATTTTACTTTTATATTAAAATAAATTTAATAGTTTAGAATAGCAATATAATTAGATATGAGAGCGATGCCTCACAAAAATCAAAAACAAAGCTGTACAATTTTTGATTTATCAGCGTACACTAGCTTCCGACTCTGACTCTACAATTATACCTGATTTTTCAGCTTACTCCACTTAAACTGCTTAATTGAGCAGAGAAATCACGATCTTGTTTTTATTCAGGAGCCGATCTTGTATATGTATTATTCCTCAAGTGTTGAAAAGTTTAGAATCGTAATACATATGAGTATTTTTGTTAAATGTATGTACTGTATAAATCTTACAACCGTGTAGGTAGAAAGATCTTTTCCTTATGGTGGATTTTATAAATTCATTTCAGCTCCTATATACTTTAAGACGGAAGAAAAAGGCACATCACCAGGAGTAATAGGAAAATTCACCCAAACTCATACCTAATTATGGAATAGTTGGATCTTATCTAATCGATGTTGTTTATGGAACTCTAACGACACGAAAATTTGTGAATTTTTATTAGAATATTATCCCAATAGACGAAGAATTACTAGAAATATGACTTCAGTTGAATGGAGTCCCGCACCATTTTGATACAGCTGCCCGACAACAACTAAATTCAAGGTGACAAGGGATAATGGAGAAAAGTTATAGATTTAGCCCATTTTAATCGGCATAACCATAAATTGAAGAAAATATGAAATTAAAAAAATATTAAAGATATTTTTAGAAATCATATTCCAGTAGCTGAATTAGAGAAGTAATTCATTTAAATTTTGTTAGGAAGAGTTTAAAAAAATTTGCAAGCAAATGACGGACATTTCATACATTTATTGAATTAATAAACCTTTTTATGAAACGTATTGTTTTTTCCTAATTATGTTGTTTAAGCTTTGATTACATCTTTGTAGAATTTAGCGAAATCTCATGTGCTTCAGTGTTAATCAATTTTTCCTCATGGTTATGAAATTATACAATTTACAAAAAAAAATTTACTTATTTCGTTATGAGTACACCATAAAAACCATTATATTTACCGTAACAATTTCTGAATTGTTAATTCTACAAATTCTACTACTCATAAAAAGCCAATTTGGATGAGAAACTATCTGCAATTATATGGAGAATAAAAGTGTGGCACATTTTGAGTGATTATAACTCATAAACCAATAATCGTAGATTTATAAACTCAATGATGATACACAAAATGCGAGTGATATTGTTTTGGGTTATGTCGAAGATATTTTTCCAATGTTAAGTTATTATTATTATTGTGGTAAAACTAGTTGATAATTATGGATTTACGATTGATGACGATTGATGCTTTTGTCATTAAAGTCTAGTTGGTATAATTCGATTCGCTAATTAGCACAGATAAAGTAATAAGTATTACCAACACAAACACATTTTAAAATTTAACCGCATCAACATCGTTATTTTACTTCGGTCTGAAAGACCTAAGTATTACATTCATGAGCTCAAAGTGAAATTCTTACCCCCACTTTTTTGGCATTTCTCGACGTTTTAGGACCTACTGATCCTAAAAAAGCAAAAAAAAATGTATGTCTGTCTGTCGGCCGGCCGGCCGTCACAACCGCCGAAATCTAGAAAACCGCTGGACGGATTTGAAAAATTTTTTTTCTAAAAATAGGTTTACTCAATGGGAAGAGCCGAAAGGACGATGTGTTCGATAACTGTACCGGAAGTGTGTCAAAAAATCATCAAGTGTGTCTAAACAAGGAAATGGGCATATTTTTTGCTTAAAAAACTTTCATTTTAAGTGATTACGAGTAGGAACATTAAATTTGGAGAAATCTTGATGGTCGGATTGGTATGTGAGACCAAAATCTAGATTATTGCATTATAAGTTTGTCAAAAAAATGTTGTCAAGTGTGTCAAAAGAAAGATTTTTATTTGTTTTTTTACCCAATTTTTTGGGAAAAAATTAAATTAAAATTTTGTTTTAAATGAAATTTTATTATTATTATTGAGAATTATGGCATTATAAGTTTGTCAAAAAAATGTTGTCAAGTGTGTCATAAGAAAGATTTTTGTTTATTTTTTACCCAATTTTTTGGGAAAAAATAAAATTAATAATTTGTATGACATGAAAATATATTATTATTATAGAGAATTATGGCATTATAAGTTTGTCAAAAAAATAATGTCAAGTGTGTCAAAAAATGATTTCATTGATTTTTTTAGCCAATTTTTTGGGAAAAAAATGTAGCTGTTTTTATGACGTAAATGTAATTGAAAATGAAATTGCACATGGAAATTTTTGAATTTGTTATAGTTTTTGAAATATTTTTGGAATTTTGAAAAAAGTTTGTATATTTGATTCTGTAATAATTTTTGCAATATTTTTAGAATTTTGGAAAAAATTTCAATTTTTGAATTTGTAAGAATTTTTGGAATATTTTTGGAATTTTGAAAAATTTAAAATTTTTGATTTTATTATAAGTTTTGGAATTTTGAAAAAAGTTTCAATTTTTGATTTTGGAATAATTTTTGGAATATTTTTAGAATTTTGAAAAAAGTTTGATTTTATTATAATTTTTACAATATTTTTGGAATTCTGAAAGAAATATGAATTTGTGATTTTGAAATATTTTCTCGAAACGCTAAACGGAGATGTTTTGAGTAGTTTGCTGAGTGTATAATCTTTTCATTAAACTATGTCAATATATGATCTGTTATAATTTTCCAACAACGTATTGATGTTTCGTGTTAGTTTTGTTATATATATCTAAACAGAGATTCAAAATAAATGTACCTTAACAAAAAGTTATGATTGATATACATCGCTGCCTAAAACTAAAATCCATGTCTTCATAAAAGTTTTTTGCCGAAAACTATATCAAAATCCTTAACCCAGACCGAAGTCTTGATATCTCAGAGCTGTGATATTTCAGCCCCTCCATATTTATTTGTTTATCTTTAAGACATCCCAAACACACCATAATATTTTCAGTTAAAACATTTTTACCGATTTTTAAAATTATTGGAACAGGTTTTAAATAATACATCCGAACTGTTGTTGTAGGGTCTAATCATCGGCACATAACATCGCCACATAACATAAAAAATGTATGAAATGTATTTCGTAAATTATAATAATATTTTTAGCTAAGACTTTTGTTCGTAAATACATAGGGTGTGTTTTTTCTATATCGGAGAGATCGGAGCGATAAAATAAAATCTTTTTTTTTTTTTTTTTCTTTATAATTCCTTTTATTAAATTTTAATTATTTATGGTTTACATTTCTTATTTGTTTTAGGCAGGTATTAAAATATAACAAAAGTGAAATCATATATTTGCAAAAGCACATAGTGCTAAACGCAAATAAATTTATAAATTATTTGATTTTTGAATCATTGACTTAAGTACATATCAGTAACAAAAATATACATACATACATACACATATCCACACTTTTATATAAATAAATAAGTTAAATATAAGTTATCTTGATTAGTTTAAAGATTTAAATAATGAGTTACATCCAAATTATAACTAAAAATATATATGTTTGATATCTGTATCAGATATATCGTATAATTTTTTCCTCCGATCATTAACTGTCAGATATAATAGTATATTATTTTATACGGAGGAGAAGTATGACTTTTCATGGCGCGCCTTAGAATAGAAGGCAAGGTATGAAAAGTAACTTCTCCTCCAAATAAAATATGTTATTTTTTCTTCAAGCGCTTTAAAATGTGCCATGTTTTTGTGGTTTTGATACTCAGTTCTAGGTTTATGCATACAATAAATATTTAAGAAGGCGAGATTTATAGATATAAGTAGTTTCGATTGTTTTAACAAATAAAAATGACGTTCAAATTTATATTTTGTATGTTACTCTTTTAACGGTATCATAGTAAGACTTTTCCCTACATGTAGGGAAAAGGAAAAGTAAAACTGTCGCCGGCGGAGAAGTTGCATTTCTCCGTAGCCCAGCTCAGTCAAATTATGACCTAATTATTTGACGTTTGAAGAAAAACTATATTCTATGAGTTTTTTCCGCCATAAAAAATTATTAAATAAATTTAAATTTTATTAAATAATTTATCTAAATTTGTTTTTAATCGAAACTTTACCTACAATTTTTTAAATTTATCCTTTAAACGATGACTTCCAGTCGGTAAAAAAAAATATCTGGAAATATCTTTTAAAAGTTTTCAGAGAGAAAATATAAGATCTGAGATATATCCGAGAATGAAAAAAAAACACGGAACAGATATATCAGATATATCCGAGAATGCAAAAAAAACAGATAATTTTTTTGACGTTTAACATATCTCTCTGAGCTCTCCGATATAGAAAAAAAAACACAATCATACTCAACATAGCAGATGAACAATCAATCTTGCCATCTATAAAAATTATGTCGGATTACAAATTTAACCGTCCATTGAAATGTAATGGTAAAAATAAAAATTGTAAAATATAGTAACTTACTTCTGTAATTGAAATTATTGAAATGTCAAATTCATTTTTCTAGTCTTCCATTCTTTTATTAGTTTTGAGATGAAAAATATTAAGTAAAATAAATTTACATGAAAATTTGTGAAATCAAATATAATAATTTGGAGCATTTTTCATCAAGTGTAATAAACCCTTATAATATATATAAATATAGAGAGAATATAACTTTAAAATTGTATGACGAGAGATATAAAAGAGGTGATAGCTGTCATAGTCCATTTCTCTTTTTTTTCATTTTGATTTGTTTTATTTACGAATCACAAACTTTTTTATTAAATTATAAATTAAAAACAATTCTAAATTTCAAATACTAAAAAATATTGAATGTTTTCTTCATAGCTGTGTTAATTTTTATAAAATAAATAAAAATAATTAAGAGAGTAATTTAAATTAATTGTGTTATTTACAGTGATTATTTAATTCAAATATTTTATAAAGGAAAAGCAATATTTGCTAGTGACACGAACAAATTTTTTTTCAAATTTTTTTCATTATCAACAAATTTATTTTTCATTGATAAAATATCGAAAATTACATGTTTAGTTATAATAAAAATTAAAATTTCATTTTTTGAATTTCTTTTTGTACAGTAACGGGAGGGATTTGACATAAATCTATGCACGCTAAATATTAGTTGTGGTGATCGGTTAAATAAATTGGCTCAATATGGGCTCAATGGGCAGAAACAAACGGGGATCAAGACACACCAAACTTTAAGGATTTTTAAAAATTTTTGGCTAGGCGTATCGATACGCTAGAATCTATCACCATTTTAATTGTTAACCGAACTAGGCGACAGCAACCATTCAGCAATTCAACGCCATGGAGGTCATTAAACGCAGAGACTGGGTAACAACAAATAAGAGGTAGTTTAACTGTTTAAGTATCAATCACATAATGTTTAAATGCACTTCAAACCGTCGATGTTACCAATGCAGGAAAAGTCACCATAGCTTATTACAAATGGTTGAAGAAAACGAAGACACAACGCAGAAAGACCCCGATACATTAAATCAAACTTCACTTTCAAGTTTCGTGTCTTGCATTTCATTCATTACTATTCTACCAACAGCAATTATCAAAGTAGTCGACGCAGTCGATTAAATCATCAGCTGCAGAGCATTCTTAGATTCGGGTCCTCAGATGAGCTTCATTACTGAAGCATATTCACAACGGCTTAATCTACCACGAAAAATTCTCCCTTCACGGTGTGCAGAATAGGCCAAACAAAAACCGGGTTTAACCAGGTTTAATCTTTAAAGCATTAATGTTATCAAAAATCACCTCGCGATTGCCACCACAGAACCATGACCATTGACAAAATTACATGATAAGGTATTAAATTAGCTGATCATAATTTCAACAAATCTAGTCAATATGAAGTGCTAGTTGGAGCTGATTTTTTTTTAAATTCTAGAAGAGAGTCAAATTAAAGCGCATGACAATAAACCTATTCTTCAGAAAATCATTCTCGGTTGGGTGGTTGCTGAAACAATCCACACAAAAAAGAAACCTAATGATGCTACAGAAATGATATCTAGCAAGAAACTCTCGTAGATGTCGTTCGAACATTGACAATTTTGGACCATCAGCAATTCAATATTTCCAGAAGAACAACTATGCGAAGATGCATTTTTAGGTTCAGTGGAGAAAAACACAGACACCAGATTCACTGTAAGCCATACCTATCAAGCGATCACCAAATAGTATTGGTTGTTTATCCAAACACCAAATATTATCCTCACAATGAAAGCAAAAATTCAGTCACTACAACCGCTTTTGTGCCAACCGAATGTTTACAGCCACAATAACCAAGTTCGGTTCTCTTTTCTTCAAAAACTAAATTTGAAGAAACACCTACCGAATTTGAGGTTATTGTGACAGAAAACATTCGGTTGGCACAAAAGAGGTTGTAGTGACCGAATTTTTTCCTTCAGTGTAGCAATTCAACGACAACACAGCATGGAACGTCGTTTAACTCGAACGTTATGCTCGAATATGAAAATTTGAATCATATGGAAGAAATTCCTCTAGAACAAATCAACGATTCAAGTTTTTATTTACCACGTCATGGCTTACTACGAAAATCAAACACAACAATAAGGTTGAGAGTCGTATTAATCGGCTCCGCGAAGAGTTCTTCTGGAATTGCTTGCGGACCTAAAAAATCCGATCATCATTTAGTCGAGAGCATTGGAGACATGTTACTTCCTCTGAAAATCTATGCTGATATTGCGTTAAGTTGGGAGTCTTTCACACGAGCTCATTCATTATGATGTAGTGGTCCAAACTGGCTAAAAAACGCCAAAGAAATTTGGCCACAACAACAAAACCATTAAAATACAAAATATTATGATCTCCCAACCCCCTTAAATACCACTGTAGTCAAATGTGATATTTTCGATAAACTAATTACAAGAACATTATTTAACAAAATACAAAGAACAGTTGCATATGTATTGAGGTTTATCAGGGCCATGAGAAGGATCAATTCACTAAAGTTTACCAAACTGTTTATTACTGGAAAAGAGATGTATGAAGCGTGGTACAAAATTTGTAAGTACAATCAATATCTTTATTTCTCGCGGGTGTTTGAAGACTACGGACTATGACATTTTAGTTGGTGTTCGATTGAAAAATTGTGATATCATATTCGACCAAACATCCAATAATAGAAGAAAAACGTGTTCTAGACCGAGTTGTGAAAACTTGACCATTTTCGATTTTCCTGAAACTTTTCATATAAGTAGTATGGACAAAATTAAAAATACAGTTTGTTTTACAATTTTGTTAAAGTGCATAGTTTGAGCATAGCCCAACATGCATGAAAAATGAAAATTCTGTCAATCCGATGTAACTTTGAAATTAAAATGCTCAAGAACGGCTATACCGATTTCATCAAACTTTTTTTTGCTCGATAGATGATTGAAACGACTAACTCGTTTGAAAAAAAATTAGTTAATTGTTTTTGTAATTAATTTTTAAATAAAAATATTCGCCATCTTTAAAAAAGTTTTATTACTATTTTAATTTTAAAACTAATTACAAAAACAATTAATTATTTTTTTTTTTCAAACAGCTAAATAATCATCCATCAAACAAAAAAAGTTTGATGAAATCGGTATAGCGGTGCTTGAGCAATTTAATTTCAAAGTTACATCGGATTGACAGAATTTTCATTTTTCATGCATGTTGGGGTGGGTGCCCGCCCCCTATGCTCAAACCACGGACTTTAAAAATACAAATAGTAGTATTTTTAATTTTGTCCATACTATTTATATGCCAAGTTTCAGAAAAATCAAAAATGGTCAAGTTCAAATTTCGACTTTTTCACCTGTGTTGATCACGTTTTTCATCAATATTGTCTTCAATGTCTTCCATCAGACAATTTCTACTTCGCGATATGCACAAAGAATACAAATACGCAGGGTCGTCAAGACAACAATTTTGGATACCTGAAGCAAAAGTAATAATAAGAAAACTCGATCATTAATGTGTGTCATGTACTCAACAAGCAGCAACTTGCCAAGAACCATCAATGAGAAACCTTCCAAGTTATCGCATACAATCTTTTTAACCGTTCCGAAAGGTTGGAGTTGATTTCACCGGTCCAATATTCATCCATCCAAAGGAACAGGTCAAAAATCCTACATGGCATACATCTGTCTATTCATTTGTTAAAGCACAAAGGTTATTCATATCGAATTAGTAACCGACCTCAGTAGCATTCCTGGCATCATTAAAACGATTCATCGCACGTCGTGACTGCTGTCCTGAAATATTTAGGGAAATTTAAAAAACTTTTGCAACTTGCAAACATCTAATGATCCTGCACATTTTATTTCCAGAAACTCAATCACCTTACATTTCATACTCCCCACTCTCACAATTTCGGTGGAATTTGGGAATCCGCAATTAAGTCAGTCAAATTTCACCTCAAACGAGTGATTGGAGACTTAATACTCATCATGGAGGAAATGATGATACTAATTACCGAAATACAGAGCATTCTTAACTCCTTTCCGCTTTGTGTACTGTATGCCGATGGTGTCGACGTGCTCACTCTATCTCACTTCCTAATCGGCCAACCTGCCACAAAATTACCCGAACATGATTTCACACACCTATATATAAAACCATCTCATTTGTCACGATGGGAAAAGATGCATCATGTGAGTCAACCTGTCGGATTGAATCTATTTATTCAACTCAAATGAAATTTGGAAGAAGAACTGCCACGCAGTTTTTCACGCTTATAAAAAACCTTTTAAGAGCAAATACAAAATGGAACTGAAAATATTAAAATGATCACTAAATTTGCGAGAGAAATGAAAATGTTCAAGCAAAGCAGTCATAGAGGACCCCATTTGCAGCGAATGTATAATCAGAAATTGACCATTCCACCGAAAAATGTGAAACTGGACCGGGCTTTTCAGTGTCCAGGAATTAAAGTTTTATTTTGCTCCTTGAACTTTAATTTTTTAAGAAGTTGAATTAGTAAGTTCATTTTTTTAGTATGCATATATACTTTTTGACACTAAAAAAATGAATATGTGTTTTTACTTGGAAATTATGTTTTTTTATAACTATTTGTGGTTTTCCATACAAATTTTAAATCCCGGGATTTAAAATTTATGAATCCCGTAGTCTCGGGATTCATAAAACGCTACAGGATTGTAATGCCTATATAAACCGAAGAAACCATGTCAATTAGGTATTAGGATAAGGTTTAAATAAATTAAGGTTTTTCAGAAATCTATTAATGTTAACCTTAAAGGGTTAAAGCTATCGGATAAAACCCATAAGGTTGAGACATTCCAGAGCTGAGGGACTCTGTTGAAAAAATCACGTTGAAAGACGATAGTTCTGCACTTTTTATATGAACCAAATGGTTAGGGCACAACAGTTGCTTTGGTATAACGCGATAGGTTTGCTAGGTCAGCTAAAATTGTAGAAAATTGATGATCCGACACGTAGCACATCTTGTTAAACCGTTTCAACACGTCTACGAACCGAATCAAATCCATCCTGAATAACGTCAAGTTATGCCTAACTACTTTGACGATTCCCATTTAAAGCTGCTGCAGCTTACAAAATACGCAAATAGCCATCCAAAAGAAGATATTGAATTATTATTACATAACAGTTTTATTAATTAACTAAATTAACATTTACAGTTTAATTGAAGGAGCGAAAATATTATAATCAAAATATGAAGACAACTAAACCAAACGCCTTCATAAAACTATTTTTGTATTTTAAACCAAAAATTTTTCAACAGAACTATAAACTACAAATGTTAAAAATAATGAATATATCCTAATATTTTCTTTGTAACAAACAAACAACATACATTTGTTTTCTTCTTTAAATTAAAATAATTACATTATTTCTAAATTTTATTTATTACGTGATCTTAAATATAAATTATTATTTCGACTTTTTGTGTTTGAATTTATACAAGTAGTTTTATTATTGAAATTATACCTTCCATATGGAGTAATCAATTATATTCAATATTCAAATTCTAACCAAAATAGTTAAATCAATGAATTTTTTTTTGAATTTTGCGAAGAAGTTAAAATAGTATTTGAAATGATAAAATACTAGTCCAAGGTAGAAGTACAATAATTCTATAAAAACAGATTCTATTAACAAAAAAAAAACTACCATAAACTATTTTCATTACTAAAATTTACTTGTTAGAGTTTGTTCGAGTACAATATGATCAAACCATGACAAATCAATTTTCATTTTTCACATTTTATACTTTTTTTAAAGTTTTATGGAATAAAATAGTTTAACCTTGCAATAAAATAAATAACTTAAAAATAAAGATTCGCATGTTAGTTTTCTTTTTACAGTTTTTGTTTGATATGTCTTAAAAAGTGTCTTTGCAAAAGACTGCGGTAGTAGTACTTGACCGCTTTTATAATAACGAAAAACAGATATATTCTCAATTCTAGATTATATGGTTTTCTGATGATCATCGAAGTTATCTTTAATAGGTAATCGTGATATAGATTTATTTGTTTGTTGCTAGTTGCTACTCTTTTAAGAATCAAATATTATTATTTTATGACTATTGGTCAATGACAATTTTTTTCAAAGAGCAATGGAAACATAGAAAATATATAAAATTTAATTGGGTTTAGGTTATTTAAGCCTTAATAAGAATAATTGAAAACTTTTTATAATACCGAGATGATGTATTTTGTTTTTAATTTGTGCTAAACGAAATAAATAAAATTTAGTGTTTATAGCTACATATGCTATTGCAACCATGAATGAATGATTCAGGGACAAAAGAAAATATAAGAGTTTTTAAATAAATTTTCGTTGGATTTCCTTGGATATTTAAGTTAAGAACAGTTGAACAATTAAAGACGAACATACAAATCACAAATCATCACGATAAGATTAAAATCTTATTTGGGTTTATTTTTTTGTTAAGAGATAGAAATTAGTAAAAACAGTTTGTCGTTAGCCTACCAAAAAAAAAATTTGAACATGTATATATGTATACAGATTTATAATTTTCTAGAAAAACTCTTTGGGAAGACACAGTTCTACATTGAGGATTTTGGACGGAAAACAAGGTTAAAGGGGGTTAAATTTTCGTTTTTAGGGTTCCGTTTTTTATACGGAACACTATTGGTGAGAGTACAACGTGTTTTTCACATTATTTCGATTATCTCGTGAACCATTAATCCGATGAACTTAAAATTTGAGGTGCTTATATAACTAACTTATCCACACAAGATGGTGGGTTAAAAAATAAATAAAGTTGTGTTCCTTTGTTTTAAGGAGGTACGATGTAAAGCCTTTGAAAACATACATTTTTTTATCGAGATGAGTAGGGTATCATATGAAAGGGCTTCATTTCAGCATTATTTAAAAATATATTTTGGAATTTTACACCTCACCATTTTTTGTATAATTTTGAAAAATGACGTTTTCTGGATGTTTTATTGCCCCGAATAACTCCGACCCTACTTCATCGAAAATCTTGAAATATATTTGGAATGGTAGAAAATTGAGTAGGTTTTTAATGAAAAATATAGAAAAGTGGCAGATACTCATAACTATATTTATTAAAGGGGTGGGAATGTTAAGGGGTAAAAACATCATTTAAAACCAGGTTATGTGGGGTGTCATTTGAAAGAGCATTTGATTTTAGAAATATTGGCATTTTTTTTAAACTTTTGCAATGCATAGTTTTTGAATTATTATCAATAAAGTGACACAAAAAGTTGGTCCCCCCCTTGCATTTCGAGTCTAATTAACAGAAAAATTTGAAAAAATTCACAGAGACAGGAAGTTTGATAAACTCCGAACGAAAAATATAGCGAACTCTCAAATAATTATATTTTTGTGCTTTTAAGGGATTGGGGTGGGGAAGGGTGAAAAAAAACTTTTTTGACCCAAGCGAGTGGGGTGACATTTGAAAGAGAACCAAATTTCAGACACTTTGCAATCTTTTTTAGAATTTTGCGGTACACAGTTTTTGAGTTATTCTAAAAAATGTGCAAATTCCAGACCGTTCCTCCCCCCCCTTCGTTTCGACACTGATTGACAGAAAAAATTGAAAAAATTCATAGAGACAGGAAATTTGCCTTTATTTTGAACGAAAATTATAGCGAACTCTCAAATAATTATATTTCAGTGTGTTTAGGGGATGGGTGTAAGGGGAGTAAAAAAAAACTTTTTTTGACCCAAGCGAGTGGTATCATTTGAAAGAACACTAAATTTTCAAAACATTGCAACATTTTTTAGAATTTTCCGGTACACAGTTTTTGAGATATTCTAAAAAATGTGCAAATTCCAGACCGTTACCCCCCACCCCCCCTACGTTTCGACACTGATTGACAGAAAAAATTGAAAAAATTCATAGAGACAGGAAATTTGCTATATTTTGAACGAAAATTATAGCGAACTCTCAAATAATTATATTTCAGTGTGTTTAGGGGATGGGTGTAAAGGGGGTAAAAAGTAACATTTTTGATCAATGTAGATGTGATTGACATTTACGATTGACGTTTACGATTAAACATTTATTCTGTTATGCGTCCATAGTCTGGCGATATAAAGACTTTACAACATAACTTTGTGTCATTTATTTTTGATATTGTGTTCTTTCACATTTACGGAACCCTTGGCGAGCGAATTTTATTCGCACTTGTCAGACTTTTTTTTCTTTATTTAAGCACTTAAGTGATACTTTTTGTGTTGAGTCTATAGTTTGACAATTATAGACGATACACAAAAAGTCACTTTAGCTCCGAATTAAATACACTATTTTTTCGGCAAACGTTTAAATTTGTTATAAATATGAAATTAATACATCAAAATTTTTATAAATATGAATTTTTATCGTTATAATTACTTCCAAAAAAGAGAAAAAAACATTTAAATTTGTATGAATAAAATTTTTTAATCAAACAGCCTTTTCAAAATTTCATAATCCAACTGAAATAGTTGTTATTTTGTTGTCATAGTTATACAATAATTCCAAATTTCATTATCCAATAAAACTGTTTGTTATGTTTCGTTGTCATAGTAACTTACAATAATTCAAAATATCATAATCCAATGAGAATCAACTTACTTTTTCTTGTCGTAGTTATACAATATGTTTGAAAAAATAACAAATAACAAATGCTACTTTACAGTCTCGGTAATATAAAATAAAAATGGCGTTACTTTTGCTGTCGCAGGCTAAAAAGTAAGACTTTAACTAACTCCCTAGCGGCAGTAAAGTTAAACTTTACTGCCGCTAGGTAGAAGGCTAAAGTCTTACTTTTTTGACGTATAATCAAAGCGGATGTAAAGTAACGTCATTTTTATTTTTTTTACGGCGGCAGTAAAGTAGCTTACACATTTTTACGGCGGCAGCAAAGTAATTTTGATATTTTTACGACGGTGGTAAAGTAAATTTTATATTTTTACGGCGGCAGTAAGTATATTACATATTTAGAGTTGTAAATAGCATTTTACATGCGAGGGAAAATTTTGCGCACGAGACGCGTAGCGTTGAGTGCAGTATCTTCACGAGCATGGAAAATGCCTTACAACTCGAGATTTGTTATATGCTTTTTCTACGACTTTGTTTTAATGCCCAAACGCATATAATTACTTGAAAAAAAGAACTACTAATTATAAATTAAATGCAAATAGTTTACAAATTGTGGTAGGCCTTGCATTATTCTGTGTCAAAATGAATTGAAATATTTAATTTTTAAAAATCAAATTTTTCTTTAAATAAAAATTTTTCTTTTTATTAAAAGCGTGCGGTAATTTATACATGAAAATCCATTACCGCACGCTTTTTTTTACTTACCGCACGCTATTTGAAATAATCGTTAATTTACATGTCATGTATAGTGTGATGTAATTTATAATTTACTGTGATAGGAGTATGAAGAAGTAACATAACATGAAATTATGAGTTTGTTCGAAACACCATTCATTTCAGTTCATTTTAATGAATTAAAATTAATAAAAATTAATTTCAGAAAATTTATTGCCTCATATTACCTTTTTCAATCATAATTATAAAAAGAATTAAACGTGTGCTAAAGGACACTTTAGCTCCTTTAGCACACGTTTTGTATTTCGTCGTATTTTGTATTTCGTTCGTTTCGTATTTCATTTTTGTATTTCGTCTATAATTGTCGGCCTCCCTACTTTAGCTCCTAATTAAATAATATACTGTTTTGCTAACAAAATTTTTTTTCTATAGCAACTGTTAAAACGTGCTATTATCAACTAAAATTAGAGGGAAAAGTAGCACTTTACCATCAAGGGTGGATAAAGTAGAACTTTAACAGCAAAGGTATGGATAAAGTATTTTGATATAAGTATTTTGCTGTTGATATATTTCAAGTTTTTCAATTTTTGAAAGCACAGGTATTCTCTTTATCTACCATCCGCGATTTTTCAGGCAATTCAAAATTTCAGGCAATCTACGAATTGTCTCTGAAGCCTCCTTTTGCACATCAAAAGGCAGTTTTCTTCTGTAATATCGCACATATTCGCAAACTGTAGCTAGCACAAAATAAATTGATTTGTTTGTTTGTTTATAAAACTCAAAACTCTTCATGACGATAAAATTTCATTATCTTCTCGATGCTTATTAGGAATGCTCTCAAAAATAAAGTGAAATTTTATCATCTTGTACAATAAATAACTAATATTCTGCAACATAATTGATTTATATTTGAGTTGTTATACAGATTTTCGAATTAAAACTGCGAGTTATTTTGAGTTATCCTTATTTCAACCGCGTTCAGTATTTTTTCTCTTCTTTTTCTGTCGCATCGTAAATAAAAATTTCAAGTTCAGTCGTTCTCAAACATCAGTTAGAAATTGTTGAAATTTTAAAGATGAAGATTTTTTTTCAAACTTGTAATTTGAAACTGACACTTTAATAAATTCTAATACTGATTCAATTGTGTTTACAAGGTTGTGGTGGTGTTTCCAATAATTCTGCAAAGAAATTTTTAGTTTCCTACTTTTGGTAAAACTAAATTAACTTGTATTTTTTCAAAATGGGTCGATTTCCATGGCTTTTAGAAATTCTTTCAAAATACATAGTACAATTGTTAACAAGACTTTAATCACAAATAGTGTCAACTTTTTCTAAAACTTGTTTTTAACGTTAAAAAATACAGAATTTCACACTACATAAAAACGATTAATCCAATTAATATTCACATAACCTTTAAATATCGAGCAAAAAGTTGGCAGTTTAAATCCAAAATGAATAGAATGGGATCGATTTAATTCACTTTACACCAATGATATTTTTGAACTATTTAAATCCGAGTTAGATAGCCATTATAGACGAATCGTCTTGGTATGCTAGGGAAGCATTGCGTCCCATTGAACCAATATCGATCAGTTGTTTTAAAACTAACATATATTCGTAGCTATTTAAAAGAAACTGAAAAGTTGTGCCAGAGAAACTATTTAAATCCTAGTTAGATAGCCATTATAGACGATTCGTCTTGGTATGCTAGGGAAGCATTGCTTCCCAATGAACCAATATCGATCAGTTGTTTTAAAACTAACATATATTAGTAGCTATTTAAAAGAAACTGAAAAGTTGTGCCAGAGAAACCTAAAGCAGGCTTTGGAATTTAAAAATTAAGTTAGTTACATAAGTTCATTTGTTCGCGAAAATTCTAAATAATGCAAAAATTAGTTCAAAGTCAGTCTAGTGAATTATAAATTGAAATGACATTATTTCTAATTTTAGTTGACATTATTTCTAATTATAATAAATAGTTTTATGAACAAAATAAAGAACATATTAAAAAAACTGCAACAAAATGTAAAAGTTAAACACTGCAAAAATTGGTAAATTTATTTTGACGATTGAGCATAAATTATTATTATTCGTTGTCTTTTCAAATTTTTACTGTTATTGAGATTTAATTCTGTAAATAATTGACACATTATTATAAAAAATATATGTGTATCTTCTATAATCTATATCGGTTGCACCGATTAATCGGTAATCGGCAATATCGGCCATTTAGTCCGATTAATCGGCCGATTATCAACACATGCGTTTTTGATTGTTTATTGCATTTAAACACAACAAATTCCAAATTCTAAAACACTATAGTCAGTCATAGTTGAAAACCTTTTTAAAAATGTATACTATTGAGGACAGGCCGTCCGGCCGATCGTCACAACTTACGAAATCTAGAAAACCACTGGACGAATTTCAAATTTTTTTTTTCTAAAAATAGGTTAACTCAATGGAAAGAGCCGAAAGGGCGATGTGTTCGATAACTGTACCGGAAATGTACAAAAAAATCGTCAAGTGTGTCAAAACAAGGAAATTTGTATATTTTTTGCTTAAAAAACTTTCATTTTAAGTGATTACGTAGGAACATTGAATTTGGAGAAATCTTGATGGTCGGGACTGGTATGTGAGACCAAAATCTAGATTCTTGCATTATAAGTTTGGCAAAAAAATATTGTCAAGTGTGTCAAAGGAAAGAGTTTTGCTTATTTTTTATCCAATTTTTTGGAAAAAAATAAAATTAATTATTTGTATGATATGAAATTTTATTATTATTATTGAGAATTACTGCATTATAAGTTTGACAAAAAAATGTTGTCAAGTGTGTCAAAAGAAAGATTTTTATTTATTTTTTTACCCAATTTTTTGGAAAAAAATAAAACTAATTATTTGTATGACATGAAATTTTATTATGATTATTGCGAATTATGGCATTATAAGTTTGTCAAAAAATGTTGTCAAGTGTGTCAAAAGAAAGTTTTTTATTTATTTTTTTACCAAATTTTTTGGAAAATAAAATTAATTATTTGTATGACATGAAATTTTGAGAATTATAAGTTAGTCAAAAAAATAATTTCTAGTCAAAAGAATGATTTTCATTTATTTTTTTTAGAAAAAAATAAAATTAGTTATTTGTATGAAATGAAATGTATAATGAACATGAAATTATTATTATTGAGAATTTATTATAAGTTTGTGAAAAAAATATTGTCAAGTGTGTCAAAAAAATGATTTCATTTATTTTTTTAGATAATTTTTGGGGAAAAAAAATTTAGCTGTTTACGTAAATATAATGAAACATGGAAATTTTTGAATTTGTTATAGTTTTTGAAATATTTTTGGAATTTTGGAAAAGTTTCAATTTTCGATTATGTAAGAATTTTTAGAACATTTTTAGAATTTTGAAAAATTTTAAATTTTTGATTTTATTATAATTTTTATAATTTTGGAAAAAGTTTCAATTTTTGATAATGTTATAATTTTTGCAATATTTTTAGAATTTTGGAAAAAGTTTGAATTTTTGAATTTTTAAGAATTTTTGGAATATTATTTGAATTTAGAAAAAGTTTAAATTTTTGATTTCATTCTAATTTTTGGAATATTTTTAGAATTTTGAAAAAGAAATTTTTGAATTTTATATATATTTTTAGAATTTTGAAAAAAATTTCAATTTTTGATTTTGTAAGAATTTTTGGAATATTTTTAGAATTTTGAAAAATTTAAAATTTTTGATTTTATTATAATTTTGGAAAAAGTTACAATTTTTGATTTTGTTCTAATTTTTGCAATATTTTTAGAGTTTTTGAAAAAAGTTTTAATCTTTGATTTTGTAATAATTTTTGAAATATTTTTAGAATTTTGTTTGAAAAAAGTTTGAGTTTTGGATTTTATTTAATTTTTACAATATTTTTGGAATTTTGAAAGAAATATGAATTTGTGATTTTGAAATATTTTCTCGAAACGCTAAATGGAGAGGTTTTGAGTAGTTGCTGATTGTATAATCTTTTCTCTAAATTATGTTAATTTATGATCTGTTATAAGTTTCCGACAACGTATTGATGTTTCGTGTTAGTTTTGTAATACATATCTAAACAGAGATAAAAAATAGATGTACTTTAACAAAAAGTTATGTTTGATATACATCGCTGCCCAAAACTAAGAACCATGTCCCCATAAAAGTTTTTTGCCGAAAACTATATCAAAATCCTTAACCCAGACCGAAGTCTTGATATCTCAGAGCTGTGAGATTTCAGCCCCTCCATATTTTTATTATTTAAATATTACCGAACTTAAATAAATTAAAAAAGTAAAAACGACATTTGCCTAATATTTTAAACTAAGGTTGCAAACGGTCCCAATTTGGGCGGAACTGTCCCGACTTGTGAAGAAAAGTCCCGCGTTCCAATTAATAGTCTAACTAAAAAATTATTTGCGCAGATTTATTTAACTCATTTTCATCAAATAATCGGCAGCCGATTAATCGGTATCGGCCGATAAAAAAAGCCGATTGATCGGTAATGGCCAAGTTTGCTTATCGGTGCAACCTTACCATCAACTAAAAGAATAACTATAATATTTATATTTTGTAATAATTTATTTACAGTATTTTATTAGTAAATAAAAATAAATCTTTTCAATAATAAAATACTAAAATAGCACATTACGCAAGGATGTAAAGCTAAAGATTTTGGACGTATGTGGAGTTTGCAAATCGAGGCGGTAGCCGAGATTTGCACCCACATTAAGTCCAAAATAGCTAACGTCTGTGCGTCATATACTATTTTTTATTCGCCGCTAGCAAAATATTTAAAAAAAATTGTTTATTCTAAATCAAAGTTATAATTTTACATAAATTTTGAAATAAAAGTATGTTGAACAAGTAGTCTTTGACCAATATATTTGTTATTTCATTTCAAACAAATCGAATAACTATGACGACAAAGAATTTTATATATTTTAATTGAATTAGGAAATTTGGAATCGAAAGGTTGCTTTGATAAAAATTTCTGTTTTTTATAGAATTTAAGGCTTGAAACCACATACAAGAGAAACAGAAACAGAATTCCATACAAATTTTACAGAAACCGAATTTTTATCTGTCAAATTTGTATGAAATTCGGTTTCTGTTTCTGTTGTGTGTGAATGCCCGGCTTTAAACAAATACAAATGTTTTTTACTTTTTTGGACGTAACTATGACAACAAAATATATGGTTAAAAAGTGACACTTTACGGCCGCAAATCACAGTAATAAAGTACCACTTTAATATGTAGGCGAATAAAAATGTATATTATGTTCTTGATTAAACATGCATATTAAAAATAAACAAAATCGCTAGGTGGGAAATTGACCGAAATTCAATTAAAATTTGCTTGTATTTTGTTGTAATTGTTGAGGTTCAAACAAAATATATATATCACATTCGCATGTCGCATTCAACCAACGCTCGACGTTGCCTTTTCGCCTATTCATTGTTCTGAGTATTTTCGGTCATGTCTGTATGGAATCATTCTGAATAAACGTATATAGTCGAATAAACGTATTACAGAATATTCAATACAGGAATATTCAGATATTAAATCAATAAAAGTTAAAGAAGAATTAGAATTTTTAATTTGATTTATTTGCGATAACTTAAGTGCATTTTATAAACATTATTTAACTTTAGGTATTTAACTCTATGAATAATTTTTATACAGGCGTCATCTAACAATCAAACTACATAATTGCTTCGTTTTATTAATGTTAATTTTATCAAGAAACAAGACTTGAGTTTCTTTTATTTATATATTTATGGTTATTAGAAGAATTAATTCTACAACTACATGTATGTTAATAAAAATAGTATTACCATAATATCTCGATTTGTCTTTAATTATCGTCATTTATTGTTAATTAATTTGATGCGGATTGACCCATATGTCAACTTTCCAGCAACAACAAAAATCGCGAAGTTAAAGAGCAAATGATTGATTGATTACAATTGAAAACCACAATCAAATTAAATCAGCTTACATTGTAATAAATGTATTAATTACCTATTAATTTTTTGAAATTCTAATTAGTATTAATTTGTAAAAATTTTAATCATTTGGTTATCAATAAGGGCTTGTTTAGATCAAAAACATTTCACGAATGATCAGTTTTTCTCAATCTATGATAAGCTGCATATGTATATATAAAAGTGACCGTAGATATACCAAAATCTGAGAGCCGTTCAATAGTTGCATACAAAGAATAACATTTGACCATGAAATAATTGTATTTTTATATTTGGTTATATAATTTTGATGAACATTTTCCACTTTGTTATTTATTTCACATAATTATTTATGCATTTTTTTTTTAAAAGAAAATGTGTTGTTGTATGTGTTGCATTTGCTATTGAATTTTTTATTTTTTATTAATAAATTATTTAGTTTTTTTTTTCAAAAATATTTAGTAGTTTTTACCTATTTCATTTGTTCGATAAAGTTTTTTCTTCACATTATTATGGAAAAACCAAGAATTTTTTTTTGCTATTTGATTGATAATTGACAAGGTTAGAATTAATGATATTTGTTTACACGTTTGTAGATTTAATTATATAAAAGAATTGATTACATTTAACATTGTGTGATTAATCTTGGCAGAAGAAGATTAGATTTGGCAAAATAAGATTAATTTTATCCATGAATGGTATGTGTAAGGGTAGAAAAGTACCATATATTGTACAATGTATAGCATGTATATTTCGGTTGATTTGGTATGTTTCTATTATTCAGGAATGACTGAAGTTGAACCCAGTTGATTCTCAAAAACCATT
>OY856186.1:69492435-69557420 GCA_963693315.1 Diogma glabrata | reverse complement strand
AACCTAGTATATAAAATTAAATGTAAATCACCTTGTAATGGATGCTATATTGGTCAAACTAGCAACAAAATTAAGAACAAGATCAGCATATCGATAATAGAACATTGTCAAAACCCAAATATTAAAAAGCAAAATAAACGAAAAACTTTAAATTTAAAACATTTAAAATATACTGATAGAAGACATATACAAATCATGGTCAGACTGCATTAGTAACACATGGGCTTGAAAGTTTAAAGAGGGTGATAATGATCATTTTAATTTTGAAGATATAGAAATTTTATTTACCGAACATAATAAAGAAAAAAGAGAATTTATAGAATCTACAGAAATTCTGAAACACAAGACAAGCATTAATATAAGAACTGATTTGAGGAAGGTCAGCGATGTCTATTTTCCAGTTTTGAAAAAACATTTTGCTAAACAACTCGCAAACTAAAAAACATATTAGATTTTTCTTTTATTCATTTTCTATTGAAAAAAATTTTTTTTTCTAGTAATCATTTTTTCTGTTTTTTCCTTTTTCATTGTTTTTTGAATTAATTGTACAAAAGTTTTTGATTTGAAAATTGTTTTTTGATTGTTTAAAATAATTTAATTTTTGATATTTTGTAAGTTTTTTGATTTTCAAATTTTTTATTATTATGTGTATCATATTATGTTCTGTTTTTCTAGTAAACTTTACCCTGATGATGATTGTCATTAACAATCGAAATATAGGTGATTTTTGAAAATTAAATAATTGTTTAATTTTGAAAAATCTTAAAATTCGACTATAAAAAACTTCAGATAAAACAAATAAACTAATAAAAAAAAATATATATATTGTATATATATATATATATATATTATATATATATATATATACATATATATATATATATATATATATATATATATATATATATATATATATATATATATATATATATATATATATATATATATATATATATATATGTATATATATATATATATATATATATATATATACATATATATATATATATATATATATATATATATATATATATATATATATTATATATATATATATATATATATATATACTATATATATATATATATATTATTTTTTTTCATGTTGATTTTCCGTTTCCGCTTGTCATATATAGTCGTTTGGCACCATAATTTTTCCGAAATTCCGAGATGAAGCACGTTGCATATAGGTAGATTTTTAAATGAAATCTACCTAAAAAACAATAATGTAAATCTAGACTTATGATTTCAATTAACTTTATCGGATTGATATCAAAATCCTTATCGAAACTTTTATATTATAATTTTTTAAAACAAATATAATTTTTCAAATATTAAATTATTAAAACTTGTTTCTTGTAAAACTATTTGAAAATGATATTTAAAGAAAAAACAAATTTATACCTAACTTCTGTCTGTTATTTGATTTTCGAAACAAAACCTTTTGGTGTAATTGTCCATTTTAGGATTTGAACGCTTTTGGAAAAAATTGGAAAAGTGAGGAATGTTTTGTCATTCAAATTCGATGAAACTTGGTACATAAGCGTATAGTGTAGTTTATCATAGTTCTGAAACTTTTGGGGGAAAATAAGAACAAGTGGAAGAGGGAAGAGGGAAGAGGAAGCAACTGTTTTCAAAAACTTTAAGTTCTGTCATTTGAGATTGATGAAACTCGGCACATAAGCTTTTAGTGCGATTTTCCATAGTTCTGAATTCGGTTGGTAAAATTGGACAGAGTGGGCGGAACAAACAGATATTTATTTGAAACCTCAAAACTTTAAGTCCTTTTATTCAATTTTATTTTGTTAGTTAAAAATTGATTTAAAAATTTTTCAGTGGAAATGATTTCAGTTTCTTCGCAAAGAATTTTATTTGTGTTTACATCTCTGCCAGTAACTAAAAATAATTTCCCCATAACAGGCTTCTTCCAAAAACTAAAACTCAACACAGACCTTTTCAAATTTAGAAATAAACAGTAGACAGAAAATATCATTCGCAGGCAAAATTTAGTTTTTTTAGTTATCTATATCGTAAATTCAATGTGTTTGTGTCTTCTGTAACTATTTAGGCTATTTTTAGGCTAGTAATTGTATGGATAATAATTTATCCAACGCTCTTCCACGAGCGGATGGACCGACTTTTAACGTTTAAAGCATTTTTGCTGGTTCAAATCCAAAACAAAGTACCAAATATTAAATATAATAAAAATAAAAAATATTAAAGTTGCTACATAATTGCCGTATTGTGAACAATAACACAAGGACAACATATGTATATCACATTCGTCAAGAAAGGGTTAAGATAACTATTAGTGTTGATGTTTTATGTCTATATATGTATATAAATGTAAAATTTTGCAATGTATACAATGTACAATTTGGTTGTAACTGCTTAAGTCATGCTCTTAACTCTCTAGTTATACTCTCGCGGTACTACTGTTTAAATATTCTTTCAATATGTTTTAAGAAAATTTAGAGGAAAAATTATCTCCGTGGAAAATCGAACCCGATTGCTCTAGAACGACGACAAATATTATTAACAAATATTGTATGCAGAAGTATGCACACACATTTTCAGCGCCAAAACTGTATTAAATTATTGTAGACAAAACAATTTCATCAACGATAAACTCGTTCGTGAACATTTCTAATTGTTGGATTATCTGATATCTCTTTGAAAAGTTTAAAGTTCTTTCCGTAAAACCATTCTCAATGCCGATATAAAAAAACAAATCTTTTAAACTAATCCATTAACAATTATGACAGATTATATACTTACTTCATCGATGTTATTATCAACGTTTTAACATGGAGAAATTGATAATTTTGTTATTGTTATTCTTTAAGTTTTGTAATAATATTTTTTTAAATTAGCTTAAAACAGCTTAACTTTTTATAATAACATATACGTAGGATTTCTTCTATAACCGTTTAAGAAGAAAATTAAACACAATTAATTCCTATCCAATTAAAAAAATTCACATTACTACCAATAACACTAATAGCAACTAAAAAACTTATTATCAAAAGAACAAAAAAAAATAAAATTAATAATTACAAATACACTTTATCAAAAAAAAAATAGTTAGCTAATATAACCAACTAAATCTAACTAACAATAAATATTTGCAAAAAAAAAACGCGAATCAAAAACAGCACAGAAAATAAAAGAATTAACACACGAAAAAAAAGAAAAATAATTGTAATATATATAAAATTAAATAAATGTTTTTCTAACTTAACTTGTGTATACTGTTAATATTATTAAATAAAACCAATTGCGCATCTATTTACTTGTTTCTGTGTTTTGCATTTTTACCAAGAAAAATTGCATTGTCATCTCTGAAGTTTAGATTTCTTAAATCAATTTTTTTTCATAATAGTACTACTATACAAACAAATGTATATAATTTTCATTTGTTAGCGCTTTTAAACGTTTAGTATGAAAAAGAAAAGGCGGTAAATGGTCACACACAAATCTGCCATTTTTTATGTGATCCATGAATGTTTTTGTGAATTTTTTTTTCTGATTTTTTCAAAATATAATATTAAACAAGAATATAATTTTAAAGAAGAACTTCCTATATCGTAAACTTAGTCAAAAATAACTTTTCGCCACCGTTTAAACATTTATCAATAATCAATATGTTCACCTACTTAAAAGGTACCAATTTGTCGTCACGTTTCTAAAATCTAAATTACACTGAAAAAAAAAGTTTTGTTTTTCATTCTTTTTCAGTTAGAACTTAGTAAGTATATGGGGTCTGAAATATAAGATACTTTAATTGTTTTTTGATGTACATCTAGTTAATTTATGGTTGCTATATGATATTTTATTTTGATTTTTTTGGAATTTTTACTTCTTATTGATTAAAAATCGAATCAAGACGAACGCTGATGATGCGAACCCGATCATTTCCGATTTCCTTGAAACTTCGGCAATCGTTAAGTAATTTTTTATTATTTTCCTAGTTTTGACACAGGGTGGCTCAAATTTTGTTAAGATATTTAAAAACAAGGAAAGTTTAAAGTTAAATTGTGCTCGAGCGAGTTAACCGATTTTAATAATTTTATGTTTTTTTTAAAGGTACTATAACAGAGATGGCCAAGCTTCACTACAGGTGGAGCCAAATTCCAACAAGCTCTCGTTAGGTAGGAGAGCGAACATTAAAATAAAAAATATCAAAAGTATCTGTTAAGCTATGAAATTTTTATTTTCTTGAATAACGCCGTCTTCAAACAAATACTAATAGTATACATACATACAAATATTTCAATTTTGTAATTTTGTTACATGACGGTTATTGTTTGCTGTTAGATGGCATGTGTGTTTGTAACTTAGCGTAAATTGTCTGAAATCGGGTTCATAGTTTGTTAACGCGGTACGAATTAATTCCGTTAAATGCTCATTTGTAAGTTGTGTACGGTGTTTTGATTTTATAAACTTAATTGTTAAAAAAGTGATTCACAACAATGTGTTGTGCCGAATAGGCAAGCAGCTTTTTTCAAATTGGGGTGCTTTGATTGAGATACTAGTTTTCAAAACTCGTTTGCAGATTGTGTTTATTTGTGGTGCATTTTAAGGCACTGTGACACTGTCATTCAAAATATAACAAGGAATCGATAAATCATCGTTAATAATGTCAATCTCTAACGGATTTACAAGAAAATTTAGAAAAACCTTTAAATTATTCAAATCATCAAATCGTAAGTGAAAGTCTTTTAATAAT
Source organism: Diogma glabrata (assembly GCA_963693315.1). Taxonomy (NCBI): domain Eukaryota; kingdom Metazoa; phylum Arthropoda; class Insecta; order Diptera; family Cylindrotomidae; genus Diogma; species Diogma glabrata. Next base: position 69,552,692 of record OY856186.1, on the reverse strand, counting down.
TATTCTAATTTTACTGTCGTATTCACTCAGTTTTTTATCATCAATTTTAGAGTCTGTTCTTTCTTTAGACGAGGAAAGTGATTAAACATTTTTGTTGTTAAATCACGTTTAAAAAGTTGAATTTTTGTAATAAACCTCAAAATCGTTTGAATAAGATCAATAATAACTTTATCTTGTCCTTGTAATGCTAGGCTAAAATTTTAGTAAAATGTTAAATCTTGAGGATAATCCTCAAGGTCCAATTCTTCAATAAAGTTTATTTGGATTTGTCCGAATATAGTTCACAATTTCTAGCACAGTTTTCATTGCGTTTTCGTATTTAAAATATTTTGCAACTAAATGTTCACGATGAAAAATGCAATGAAGGGGGAAAAATTCTGGTATTCTTGGATCGTTTTCAATAGACCAAGGTGCTGAGTCTGTAGCTTAACTAACCAAATTGTTCAATGGTATGGTATCTGTCAATATTTCATCAAATGCACTCTACGAGCATTATTTTTATCAATTATTATCAATTCTACGAGCATTATTTTTAAGTGCAACAAAATGCAATATTTCTTCAAAGTAAAATTAAAGATGCGGAAACGTATTTGATAAATGTATATCGGTTGATTCGTCGTTAGTAGCTAAGCTGACTAAACTTTTTTCATATTTTTCCTTAGGCGCTAGCCGAGATTTGCACCCACATTAAGTCCAAAATAGCTTACGTCCGTGCGTCATATACTAGTTTTTGTTCGCCGCTAGCAAAGTATTTAAAAAAAAGTCAGACAAGTGCGAATAAAATTCGCTCGTCAAGGGTTCCGTGAATGTAAAAGAACACAATATCAAAAATTATTGACAAAAAGTTGTGTTGTAATGTCTTTATATTTTCAGACCATAGACACATAACAAAATAAATGTTAAATTGTAAATGTCAATAGTAAATTACAATCAAATCTACATTGATCAAAAATGGCAAAAAAAATGTTAATTCAGGTTAAATATTATCCACAGATGTTTTTGGTAACATAAAAAAGATTCAATTACACCAGCTTGTAAATGGATTAAATTTGATTATTTTTTCGGTCAATCGAGTGTTGAAATTTAGGGGTGTGGAAAGGCTACATACTAAAAATATTTTTTTTTAATGACTCAAAAACTCTGCATTGCAAAATTCTAAAAAAATTGTAACATTTCTTAAATTAAGTGCTCTTTCATATGACACCCCACTCATTTGGGTCAAAAATGGTTTATTTCCCCCCCCCCCCCACACCCATCCCATAAACACACAGAAATATAATTATTTGAGTCTTCGATATGATTTTCATTCAAAATTTACCAATATTCCTGTCTCTGTGAATATTTTCAAATTTTTCAGTCAGTCATCGTCGAAAGGTAGGCGGCGGCACGATCTGAATTTAGCCCTTTCTTATCCATAACTCAAAAACTGTGCTGTAGTTTTCATACAAAACTTACCAAATTTCCTAACTCTGTGAAATTTTCTAAATTTTTCTGTCATTTAGTGTCGAAACGTATGGAGGGGGGGGACGGTCTGAATTTTGCACTTTTTCAACAGTAACTCAAAAACTGGGCACCGCAAAATTCTAAAAAAAATTGCAACGAATTCCAAATTAGGTGCTCTTTCAAATGACACCCCACTCGCTTGGGTAAAAAAAAGTTTTTTTTTACCCCCTCTACCCCGGTCCTCTAAGCACACAGAAATATAATTATTGGAGATTTCGCTATAGTTTTCGTACAAAATTTAGCAAATTTCCTAGCTCTGTGAATTTGTACAAATTTTTATGTCAAACAGTGTCGAAACGCATGGGGGGGGAACGGTCTGGACTTTGCACTTTTTCGACCATAACTTAAAAACTGGCCACCGCAAAATTCTAAAAAAAATTGCAGCGAATTCTAAATTAGGTGTTCTATTAAATGACACCCCACTCGCCTGGGTCAAAAAAAGTTTTTTTTTACCTCCTCTACCCCGGTCCTCTAAACACACAGAAATATAATTATTGGAGACTTCGCTATAGTTTTCGTACAAAATTGAGCAAATTTCCTAACTCTGTGAATTTTTACAAATTTTTCTGTTAATCAGTGTCGAAACGCATGGGAGGGGAACGGTTAGGACTTTGCACTTTTTCGACAATAACTCAAAAACTGGCCACCGCGAAATTCTAAAAAAAATTGCAGCGAATTCTAAATTAGGTGCTCTATCAAATGACACCCCACTCGCTTGGGTCAAAAAAAGATTATTTTTACCCCCTCTACCCCGGTCCTCTAAACACACAGAAATATAATTATTGGAGACTTCGCAATAGTTTTCGTACAAAATTGAGCAAATTTCCTAACTCTGTGAATTTTTACAAATTTTTCTGTCAATCAGTGTCGAAACGCATGGGGGAACGGTCAGGACTTTGCTTTTTTTCGACAATATCTCAAAAACTGGCCACCGCGAAATTCTAAAGATAACTGCAACGAATTCCAAATTAAGTGCACTTTCAAATGACACCCCACTCGCTTGGATCAAAAAAAGTTTTTTTTTACCCCCTCTACCTCGGTCCTCTAAACAAACAGAAATATAATTATTAGAGACTTCGCTATAGTTTTCGTACAAAATTTAGCAAATTTCCTAACTCTGTGAATTTTTACAAATTTTCTGTCAATCAGTGTCGAAACGCATGGGGGGGAACGGTCAGGACTTTGCTTTTTTTCGACAATATCTCAAAAACTGGGCACCGCAAAATTCTAAAAATAACTGCAACGAATTCCAAATTAGGTGCTCTTTCAAATGACACCCCACTCGCTTGGGTAAAAAAATGTTTTTTTACCCCCTCTACCCCGGTCCTCTAAACACACAGAAATATAATTATTGGAGACTTCGCTATAGTTTTCGTACAAAATTTAGCAAATTTCCAAACTCTGTGAATTTTTACAAATTTTACTGTCAATCAGTGTCGAAACGCATAGGGGGAACGGTCTAAATTCGCACTTTTTTTACTATAACTCAAAACCTGGGCATTGCAAAATTCTAAAAAAAATTGCTTTGTTTTTTAAATTAAGTGCTCTTTCAAATGACACCCCACTTGACCACATTTCAAATAGTGTTTTTACCCCTCCTCATTTCCACCCCCTTAATAAATCTAAGTATGGAAATATGACACTTTTTTATATTGTTTATTAAAAACGTACTAATTTTTCTATCATTCCAAGTACATTTGAAAATTTTCGATCAGATAGGTTCGGAGCTAATCGAGGTAAGAAAACGCGAAAAAAACGTCATTATTCAAAATTATACGAAAAATGGTGAGGTGTAAAATTCCAAAATAAATTTTTATGGAATACTGAAATAAAGCCCTTTCATATGATACCCTACTTGAATCTATAAAAAAATGTATTTTCTCAAAGGTCTCACATCTCAGCCCTGTAAACCCAACAAAAACCACTTTAGTTTTATTTGTATCCGTCATTTCATGTGGACAGGTTAGTTTTATACGCATGCCAAATTTCAAGTCCATAGCATTTATAGTTTACGAGATAATCGATATAATGTGAAAAACACGTTTTACTCTTACCAATAGTGTTCCGTATAAAAAACGGAACCCTAAAAATTGTTTATTCTAAATGAATTTATAATTTTGCATAAATTTTGAAATGAAAATATGTTGTAACAAGTAACCTTTGACAAAATATTTGTTATTTTTTTCAAAATAATTGTATAACTATGACAACAAAATAATAACAATAATTTTAATAGGATTGTGAGATTTTGAATTTAAAGGTTGCTTTGATAAAAATTTCTATTTTTTATAGAATTTAAACTGATACTTTTTCTGTTGAGTCTATAGTTTGACAATTATAGACGATACACAAAAAGTCACTTTGGCTCTGAATTAAATACGCTATTTTTTCGGCAAACGTCTTTTCAAAATTTCAAAATTTCATAATCCAATTGAAATAGTTGTTATTTTGTTTTCACAGTTATACAATAATTCAAAATATCATAATCCAATGAGAATCAACTTATTTTTGTTGTCATAGTTATACAATTTGTTTGAAAAAATAACAAAATAACAAATAACAAATGCTACTAGCCGCCGTAGTATAAAATAAAAATGGCGTTACTTTTGCAGCCGCAGTAAAAAAAAAGTAAGACTTTAACTAACTCCCTAGCGGCAGTACAGTTAAACTTTACAGAGGATAAAAAGAAAATATATGCGTTACGATTTTCGTTACGTTACGAAAAATGAATGTAAAATATATAATGTAAAAGTATAAAATGAAGTAAATTAATTTATTTTTTTTGACTAAATTTTTTTCGTTAACAGCGAATTAATATAAAAAGCGACTGCATATAAAATAAAAGGAAATTATTTATTTAATTTGAATTTAATTTTTTGTAATTATTACAATTTTTTTTCTGTTTACCAGAAAAGAATGGAAATTAAAAAAAATAAATTTAAATATTTATGTTTAATTAATTAAATTTATTTATTCATTATATTTTATATTTTATTTTATATTTTATATTCATTCGCTTTTTACATTCACTTTAGTGGTTAGATAAAAATTTTATTTGTGATTTTTCTTTTTCTTTTGACTTCTGGCCAACTATAAGCGAGGTTAAAAGCTAGTCAAAAGATTTGGTGCTAGAACAAGCTTTCAAAAAAGTCTACCATTTCGAAAGTAGCTTTTGAAAATATCATTGTCCGTACCGAAAATACTATAAGTAAAAAACTTAGGTTAAATTGGATGTTTGGTGTAATTCACTAAATTCATTAAGAATTTGCAATTCAAGAATTCTTAGGAACTCCATTCACAAGGAACAAAACAACAATTTAATCTAAAGACCAAAAGAAGTAATACCCACATTTACCAAAGTCCACCAGGTCACCACGGCTAACGTTGGTGTCCTAGATTTACTTTTGGAAAGAAAATTAAAGGTTCTATCCTCGTATACGTCTTGCAAACAAATAAAAAAAATCTCCTAAAAAAGCTTCAGATTAAGGACGCAGAACCGATTGCACAAGTTGTGAAGGTAAGGACAGCCAATTTAGAGCTGAGGGAAACAATGTCCTACACGATGAATTTGAAAGATTATCATCGACTTAGAGTCAATATAAATAAAAGCATAAAATTTTCCAAATTAAATTCGTTACAGTTAACATACGCAAGATCTGCAATAACCTCAGCTAATTTAAACTACCAAAGATCTTTCTTTGCAATTCCCTCTGTTCCTAGTTAAAAAACTTTTACAGCGTTTCCATGAGCTCAACCATCGGTTGACCGTGGCAACTACGTCTAAAACATTTCTTTGTCTATATATAAGTTTCATTCAGTTGCTCGTTTCCATACCGATTAAGGATTAAACCTAATTTCTTTCTCGCATCAGTCCATTATATTCATGGCGGAATATTTTAAAGCTGTAATATTTCACTGGCTTAACAGCATACTAAGCGTATCTGTTGTTATAGTGTCAATTCCGTATTTTCAAATATGGACGATCATAGATCGTTCCTTAAGGTGTCGTAATCAGGGCAATCCATGAAGGACAACTAATGGGGTTTCATCCACATAACATGTTATGCATTTACCGTTCTCCGTAAAGTTAACCCAATTCAAGGGCTCTTTAAATTTGCCGTGACCAGTTATAAACTGGCCCATAGAACTAGACAAAATTACCTTTATCGTGCTAAAAGCAAATGTTGATGAAAAGATGTGCGCTTTTTCGTATCGTAGACTACCTAATATGCCGTCCATTCAGTGAGAGTCTTTTGACGCAGTCCCTGTTTTATGCGCTTTTTTCAACTAGTGTTTACACATTATCGGCTTTCTCCTTTAGAAGAAGGGTCTACAGAGATTGTAAACACAATGAAGTCGAGGTTATTTAACTAGATTGATCGTGGGATCATGCCAAATCTGTGTCAAATGTGGTATACAGGATATTCCCTAAGCAACAACTATCACCCACGTTCAAATAGGAATAGTAGATTAACACAACCAGAGTGAAGAGTCTTGCAAAGATCGAGATAAATATTTTATGGGACACTAAAACAGATAAGTTTGTTTTACTAACTTTGTCTAACTACGTCAGACTTTCTTACAATAGACCATTTGGTTCGCATAAAATTTCCTACCATATTTTGGTGCATTCGCCGGGCGGTTGTATAGTGGGATACTGGTAACTCACGTAGACGGGTTGGTAGTGAACACGAAGAAATGTTCCTTCTTATTGGGTGTGCCGCAATAATATGGAGAACGTTCTCCAATACGTTAGCTTTCAAAAATTTAGTGAAATAAATCAAAATCAAACGTCTGCATCAAAAGGTTCACAAAGCGCCACCTTTCATTCAATAGCAGAAATGCGAATTCGTACTTTGAATTTTTAGATAGGAAATTATCATATGGAATTTAAACAACTTTAACTCATCAATCATAAAAACTGAAAACTGTCTAATCATTAACCTATTCGTAATATTCTACCGAAATTACTGTGTGGTCTGCATCTCAAATTCATGCAATCACTCAAGCAGGTTTTCAGCAATCAATCACACTGATTTGTCTAGCCTACTTCTTATATCGCTTTGATATAAAATATAAATCAATTTTAATTAAAACAATTTGTATTAACCATCTTCGTCAATTAGTTATTGTTTAAATAGTTAAACAATATATTTTCCTTCATAAAACTAACTAAATGTATGTCAAATTGTCTTGCGGTTGTAAAGATGATAAAAAAACACAAGAAAATCATTTTATTTTTTTTACATGTCAGTTTTTCTTTGTCAATCTTATTATCATTGCGCATTTATTATATATTAATGTCTTCTCTCTTCTTTATTATTATTATTATTTATATTATTGTTATTTGTGTCTTTAAATGTGTCTCTTAATAAATTGAAGGACACGAAAATATATTTGTATTGCTTTTTAAATACAAAATTAAATGCATGAAAATTTTTTATTTTTTTTACACCGTCGCGTCATATTCTCATCATCATGTTCAGAAACGCGCGCGCGGTTGTATTTTATTTTATTTTTATTTTTTTTCTATTGATTTTGAAGGTTAAATTATATTGAATGAAGAAGAATTTTTTTTTTCTTTTAATTTTATTTATTCAAAATGTTATTAATAATAAAAATAATAATAAAATACTTATATATCCAATCTTTAACGATAATTAGTTTGTTTAAAAGAATTTTCAAGTTAAAATTTATCTAACCATAAACAAAAAATAGTTTTTCAATTTTAAGTAAACTAAAAATTGCACACACTTGAATTTATATAATTAAATGTTAAATAAAAATGCATTTTCAGTTTGGTTGTGTAGATAAATATAATTATTGTTATAAATATTATAATCTTTGAAAATAGTATATTTTGTTGTTTTTTTTCTATAGTTTAGTGTTTATTTTATGCAGTTATGTTTATATATAGATTTTTAAGATTTTACGTTTGTGGGAATTTAGTTATGGTTGTAAAGTTTTGGAAATTTAGATATTTAGAAAATGAGTTAAATATGAGTTAGAAACTAGTTTATTAAATAACAGTTCTAATTCTAAAGGAGTTAAACAGATATTAATTTGATCGCAAATTTTTAAAAATTTTATATAGGTTTCTTGTGTTTCAAGGACATTGGCAAGTGCTTAACACTTATCACTAATGGTTATTTTTCGAAAGGCTTAAGTTATTATAATGGACCTTACTAGGGATGGAAAAGTCGATTCCGATTCTACTCGAGAATGGACTTTTCTGTTAAAATAATCGATTATACAGAATCGATTTTTAATTTTCAAAGTCGATCAAGAATCGATTCTTAGTATTCGATTTTTTTGACATTAAAAGTTATATTTAAAGTTATATGCTGTTGCTACGCTGCTCGACTCCCGATGTAAAATCTAAGATTTCAAAATATTTGCAACTTTGCGCGAGCTGTGACTATTCTCGGTATGTGTTCATAACAAGGAATCTTTGAGTTTAAAAAAACATTTCTTTGTCATTGTTTTTCAATTAATTTGTTTAAACTTTATCTACATATGTGATTGCTTGAAAAAAGAAGTTCAACTAACAAAACGTGTTGCGGTTGATCATGAAAGTGAATACGCTGCATCTCATTAACGCTCTTCAAATGGTAATGGTCTTTGGGATTTTTTAGCCGACACTATGCAACAAAACCATCAAAATAAGGACAGTAATAAAGTAGGCGGGTTGCCCATTGAATTAAGACAATTCGTTAATCGGCCAACGGTCGACAGAGAAAGTAATCCGGATCCAATTATCACATGGAAAACACTAGAAAATGAATACCCGAATTTATCAACAATATAGCCACGTCAACCATCAACCATGTGAGCGTTTATTTGCATACCATGGTCTGATTGCAAATCAAATTCGAAGTCGATTAACGCCTAATCATTTGAATATGCTACTTTTCAGAAGTTGCAGAAAATATGTGGTTTTCATAAGTTGATTGTCTAAAATTTATTTTGAATAAATGTATATCAATGAAATATAAATTTTAATTTTTTTCAGTTAAATCTAGTTTTCTTAACATAGGAATCGATTAAAATCGAAAGAATCGACTCCTGCAGCCGGAAATCGATTCTGAGAAACGAAATGTATAATACTGTAGTATGTAGGAATCAAGAATCGATTTTTCTATAAGTCTTTCCATCGCTAGGTAGACCTCACGCCGTGTGGTATACAATGTTAAGCACAATACAAAATTTGTATGACTTGCATTCAACAAATTCTCTAGACTAATGCAAAACAGACATTTGTGGGCCCTAGATACTGTGTAGTGTGTTCAATTCAAGTACTCTTCAACCATACAAACAATTTGCTGGTTCATTTGAGTCCCATATTGAGAACCCTTGACTAAGTAACTCAAATCAGTTGCTTGACCATAAGAAACTTAAACGTCTTAAACGTTCCATAAGGTATTCTTATCATCCCAAACACTGAGAAATACCAAAAGAGCGACGTTAGAATTTTGAAAATTTTCTTATCAATCTAAGATGTACTCTTTTAATCAGACTGAAAAAGTAATTTTAATTTACAAAATTCTTTGAAATAAACAAACGACTATGTACTAAAAAAAACATGTTCTATTTCCAAGCGAAATGCTGTTGTCTCAACCTTGTCGTAAAGGTGGATATGTTGAATCGAACTTCGAAATTGATTCAACAGCCGTACAGGTACACAATGGTGTAGTTGAGACAACCACACGTAATGATTATGTGAAATTTAAATATAGCTCAAAGCAAAAAATATCTGTATATGTATATGCCGACCGGCAGTGTGTCCCAATGATTTTTAATTTAAAATAAGCAAATCAAATTGCGATTTGTTATATTAATTTATAGCACTAAATAGATCAAACAGAATTTATTTTTCAGTTTGATAGACATCAATATAGATTCCTCATATATTGGTCCCTCTCTATTTTTCAAGAGTCTGTCTCCACTTCTGGAATTTTCAAATGATATATTATTCAATAAACGATTACCATTTTCGAAGTCAATAAATATTTACCGGTAGATGGCAGACAGAACCTATGTCCCTGTTTCGGCGCCATTTTTTTGTACGCGGTCGGGGCTCCTCACATCTAGTTATTAACGAATAGTTTAAGATTTTCAGGGTTTTGATTGATCAACAGCTCACTCAACGCAACAAAAAAATTAAATGTATGAGACAAAAGATATAATTTAAACATATCGGGAACCTCTAATGGATCGAAGTCGCTTCCACTAAAGTTCCTTTTACGGTTTAAATAATTAAATGTAGAACTGTAGCCTTCCAGCGCGACTTTTTCAACAGAGTCTCTCATCTCTGGAATTCGTTACTTTCGTGGGTTTTCCCTGATAACTTTAATCCTCAAAAGTTCAAAGTCAGCGTTCATAAATTTCTCAAAGAAACTTAATTTTCGATCGATTCTAATCCCTAGTTGGCATAGCATCTTCGGATATTCAAAGACGTTAATATATAATTAATCATATTATCACTAAACATGCCTAACTTTCAATAAAAAAAAGTTGAATAATGCCATAATCCTTTTTGAAAAGAAACATATCCTAATATAGGAGTCCTAGGCGGCATTAAGACTTTGCAAAGTATTATCAACTAGTTCCTCCATCCTGAGTTATCGTCAAAGATCGCACGGTCAGTGGACAACCTTCTGTGTGGCGTCTCTAGAACTGCTCCTTGAAACGCACTTCCTGAACTGATCTGAGACATCTGCGGTCATGAGGCATACGAACAGGCTTATTCAGACATATATAGCCATCATTAGTACTAGTAAAACTTTCCGAACTGTATAAAGTTTAAGCTTTTTAAGTATTCACAACAGAGTTGTTTCATCCTTACGGACATTCAAGAAACTACTAAATTTACCATGCCCTGGTAATTAATTTTAGGAATAACCTTGTCCTTGTAGGCAATGGACTAAATCGAACGGAATCAATTCTAGAAAGGGCAAACTATCTAAGCTTGACCCTTCAGCTCTTACACATCCAACTCTCGAAAGTCTGTACCTCTAAGACAAGGCTAACTTCTTGGGCCTCAAACTGACTTTACTTCTAAAAAAAATTCGATTTATTTTTATAATAAAATTACCAATAAGAGAGAGTTTAAGACTTTTATTTAAAAAGTTTTTACCATTAAAATAGTAACAGAAGCAATTTGTGTACCGGACAACTAAAAACGCCGATGAGTTTATTATGACAAGGAGAATTATTGAAATTATTAGCATCATTTAGGCCTTCCGCAAGGTAGTTAAACTACACTAACGCTGTCCAGTCTGTACCCAAAAAAGTTACACCAAATCAACAACAGATAGTTACTCTTTCTGTTGTTTACTGATGAAACGCATAGTGGCTGGTCAATTAGTGACGAAGTGACGATTCTGAAGTCACGTGTTGGAATTGTTTTCATAACCGCTGCCAGTGCAATATAGAAGGTGTCCGCCGCGATGGGTTGGGTTCTAACTGGAACAGGAATGAGGATACATTTTTGTTTTTACTACCAATACGTATGTAACAGATCATCTATTTGACTGAAATTAATTTCACTATGGTTTCGTTATCCATGTGAACCCATATTCACACTAAACAAATTGTTTATCAATAAATGTATTTTACAAATAAAGAAATCTCAACGTGTTAACATATAACAAGACTAAAAATGTTAACTGCCCTACATAACTACAAATTGTGCTTACATAAAAGTTAATCAGTACAAATGATTCAGAAATATACTTAACATAATTATAATATTTTCTTTAACATTACTATGAGAAAAATAACAAATGTCGATTTTCCAAGGTAAACCGTAATTAGAAAAATATAAATTTTCATCTGGATTTCATAATAAGATACCAAAATCTTTGTAACAGCAATCCATAATAGTTTTGTATCAAGGATTATATATTTATTTAATTCATTTTTATCTTACCTACATTTACATAATACCATATAACTGAACAAAAAATAAAGATACTATTGCTAATAGTTATAATGTTACATGTTTTATTATAGAACAGAAACAACGGCTAACTGAAGAATTAACATCAACTTCATAAGTAAAACGACCATGAATATAATCAAACAGAAAAGAAAAATATACATTCGTTTATATATTCAAATATATAAATTAATTTAAAATAAGTCAAACAAAAACATGCGGCAAGGGCCTATATGCCATTGAGTAAACGATATATGCCTAACCCAAACATAGTTATAAAACAATAATCGATATGGTTTTAGATTTTTGTCGTTACAAACAAAAAATGTAACCAAAACCACAAATTGAAAAAATTTATTTCAAGTTAAAGGTTAATAAACAATAACAGAAGAGTTAATTAAATCAACTATATATACAGTCACATAAAATATAAATAAATGTTATCGGTTAACGTTTTAACTTTGTTTTCGGTTTGTAGACACTACGAGTAGAGAACGGATATGAGTTTTTGAAAAGGAAAAAGTAATTTATAGTCATTGATTTAAAACCAGCAAATATATAAATAAAACTATGATTTACACACATCATATAGAAAAGTGAGTACACAGAATATGCCATAAATCTGCAAGAATATCCAAAATTTTATTTGATCATAATCTAAAGATTAATCAGAAAATCCCATACTAAATTAACCTTAACCTTCTTAGTCTTCTTACAAATTTCTTAGGTTTTTAAAACCGCTTTTTAATTGGAGCAAAAATAGCGACCAATATTAATGTTTATCTATGTGACCTAAGAATTTTAATTTTGTTAATATTTGAAATAAAACAGCCAGATGTCAGGGTCTTTCGATTTTAATTCGGACAAAACTAAGGCACAATGACAATCGGTTAAATTTATGTTATACATTAATTTTTGGAGCAATAACCAAAGTATGTTGGTATTGGGCATAGAATGTTAATATAAGCCAATTTTCTAGCCAAAGTTTACAATGCGAGCAAGCAAAGCACGAGCGACCGTTGCAAATTTGCCACAAAATAAAATAATAATTCGAAGAAAAACAATTACGCTTCATCTTTTTGAAAGAGTGACATTTATTGAATTAAGTTTAAAAGTTTTAGAATAACTTATAGAAATTTAAAAAAATTATTTTTATAGAGCAATCATCAGGGCAATCAGTAACGTAATGTATTTATTACGCACTAGTGCGTAGTGAAATAATTAACAAGCTGATATTGTCACGACTCACAACCGTGGTCATGAAAAACCAATCCAATTTCAACAGATAAGATTTGGTTCCTTCTTAGTGCAAAAAGTTTATGTCTTTCGTTGTAAATTGAAGAAAATTTATTTAACTGTATGGAATTGATTGTACAAAAAAATTCTTTGTATTTTCTTCGATTCGTTTTATCAATCAATTCTAAAATAATTTAATTTAAATTAATACATTCTGTCGAAATGATAAACGGTTGTTTATTTTGTTTTCGTTTTTAATAAATTTTATTCTCTCGCAAATTTACATTGTCCGAGAATAAAATATATCATTAAACACTTACTCAATAAACTACTGTTAATGTTGTGAATTTTCATATAAAATGTTAAATTTTAAGACGAAATAAATGTTTTAACTGAAAAAACTCAAAACTACATTTTGCTACATGAGAAAATAGACTTTTCATCTGGTATCATAGAAAAAAATTTATTTCACTCTAGGGTTTACAACGCTCCGTAGTCCGTACATCACTCCTTTACTTTATTCTTTCTGTGAAAGGAACGTAAATAAATTCTCAAATACAGGAGTGGAAATAGCAAAAATATTAGTTCGTAGGCTTTTATGTATTATAAAATTATTTTATAAAAATTTCGAAGGCACGTCCCATGAATATTTTATAAAATTTGATCAAATAAATAAAAAGGATAATGAAAGAGTTCTAATTTTCTTTTGCTATGATAGTCTGTCTCCCAAGGAGTGAAATAAAAAAATTAAAATTTTACTCTTAGGATTAAGAACAAAATAAAATATAAAAAAATTTAGTTTGTGAACGAAATTTTAAGAAGTGCAAATCAAATAAAATAAAAGTTTAAACTCGATTTTATTCACGTAAATAAATTGTTCAAATTGTCAAATTTCTTCTTAAAACAGATTTGATTTTCAATGAATTTATTTTGAGATGAAATTCGAGTGTGGGTGTGTTGTTTTTTTGATTTTCTCCAAGAAAGATACTTTTCTACAATAGACGGGATAATCGAAAAAAAGATAACCCTTATGAAAATAAAATAAAAAACAAATATAATAACAAATTAAATCACAAACTTTAATGAGTTTCGCCCGGTATGATTTAAAAAAAACATTTTAATTCGATTATTTCCAGTTTTTTCCTTATTGCTTCGGTCTGAAAGACCTAAGTGTAATACTTGAGCCAAAAGTGAAATTCTTACCCCCACTTTTTTGGCATTTTTCAACGTTTTAGGACCTACTGATTCTGAAAAAGCAAAAAAAAATGTATGTCTGTCTGCACTCAATGGGAACAGTTGAAAGGACGATGTGTTCGATAACTGTACCGGAAGTGTGTCAACAAGGAAATATGCATATTTTTTGCTTAAAAAACGTTCATTTTAAGTGATAATGAGTAGGAACAAAGAATCTGGAGAAATCTGGATAGTCGGGATTGGTATGTGAGATCAAAAACTAGATTATTGCATTAGAAGTTTGTCAAAAAAAATGTTGTCAAGTGTGTCAAAAGAAATATTTTTATTTATTTTTTTACCCAATTTTTTGGAAAAAAACAAAATTAATTATTTGTATGGCATGAAATTTTATTATTGTTATTGAGAATTATGGCATTATAAGTTTGTCAAAAAAATAATGTCAAGTGTGTCAAAAGAATGATTTTCATTTATTTTTTTTGAAAAAAAATAAAATTAGTTATTTGTATGAAATGAAATGTATAATGAACTCATTTATTATTATTGAGAATTTTATTGCATTATAAGTTTGTCAAAAAAAAATTGTCAAGTGTAAAAAAAATGATTTTATTTATTTTTTTAGCTAATTTTTGTTGACGTAAATATAATTGAACATGGAAATTATTGAAAATGTTAATAGTTTTTGAAATATTTTTGGAATTTTGAAAAAGTTTTAATTTTTGATTTTGTAAGAATTTTTGAAATATTTTTAGAATTTTGAATAATTTAAAATTTTTGATTTTATTAGAATTTTTATAATTTTGGAAAAAGTTTCAATTTTGGATATTGTTATAATTTTTGCAATTTTTTTAGAATTTGTGAAAAAGTTTGAATATTGGAATTTTTAAGAATTTTTGGAATATTATTAGAATTTAGAAAAAGTTTAAATATTTGATTTTATTAAATTTTTGAAATATTTTTGGAGTTTTGAATAAAAATAGAACTTTTGAATTTTATATATATTTTTAGAATTTTGAAGTTTCAATTTTTGATTTTGTAAGAATTTTTGAAATTTTTTTAAAATTTTGAAAAATGTTAAATTTTTCATTTTATTATAATTTTGGAAAAAGTTTTGATTTTTGATATTGTTATAATTTTTGCAATATTTTTAGAATTATGAAAAAAGTTTGAATTTTTGAATTTTTAAGAATTTTTGGAATATTATTAGAATTTAGAAAAAGTTTAAATACATATTTGATTTTATTCTAATTTTCGGAATATTTTTAAAATTTTGAAAATTATGATTTTATTATAATTTTTATAATTTTGGGAAAAGTTTCAATTTTTGATATTGTTATAATTTTTGCAATATTTTTAGAATTTTGCAAAAAGTTTGAATTTTTGAATTTTAAAGAATTTTCGGAATATTAGTAGAATTTTAAAAAAGTTTAAATATTTGATTTTATTTTAATTTTTGGAATATTTTTAGAATTTTGAAAAAAAAAATAGAATTTTTGAATTTTATATACATTTTTAGAATTTTGAATAGTTTCAGTTTTGGATTTTTAAGGATTTTTGAAATATTTTTAAAATTTTGAAAATTTTTAAATTTATGATTTTATTATAATTTTTATAATTTCTAAAATAGATACAATTTTTGATTTTGTTATAATTTTTGCAATATTTTTAGAATTTTTGAAAAAAGTTTTAATCTTTGATTTTGTAATAATTTTTTAAATGTTTGAAAAAAGTTTGAATTTTTGATTTTATTTAATTTTTAAAATATTTTTGGAATTTTGAAAGAAATATGAATTTGTAATTTTGAAATATTTTCTCGAAACGCTAAACGGAGAGATTTTTGAGTAAATTGTTGATTGTATAATCTTTTCAATAAATTATGTTAATTTATGATCTGTTATAATTTTCCGGCATCGTATTGATGTTTCGTGTTAGTTTTGTAATAAATTTCTAAACAGAGATAAAAAAATACTTGTACTTTAACAAAGAATTATGTTTGATATACATTGCTGCCCAAGACTAACAACCATGTCCTAATAAAGTTTTTTGCCGAAAACAATATCAAAATCCTTAACCCAGACCGATTCTTGATATCTCAGAGCTTGAGATTTCAGCTCCTCCATATTTTATTTATTAAATTCTTTCTAATTTATTGTTAGTTTGATCTTGGAAATGTAAATGTAGTGTAATATGTAGTGCAAATAGTTTTAAATTCGTATAAAACCCTACATATATTTTTTTACTGAGGCTCGTGTGTAGAACTTTAATCCCAGTCTAAACTGCCAGTAAAATGGCTTCATCTCTTAGAGATATTACATTATGCTTTAACCAGTTTCCCTTAATAAATAAAAACATATGTTCGCGAAGCCTCCCTGCACTTTGTTTAGAAGTTTCTTAGAACTAAGGAAACATCACTACAAACCTACCTACCCAACTTGCTTAAGCTTCAATAAAGCTTCGCTAAAGCTTCTAAGTGTAAGCTAGTTAAATTTTACTTCTATAAAAATTTGATTGAACTTCCACAGAGAAGGTCTCCCCACCACAGGAGTGAAAGCTTCTAAAATACTTCTATATTTAATGTTAAAAGATTTACCGAAACTTATCTACACAACTCTAGATAAAGCTTCCGAAAAAGGTATTAGAAGTTATAGCTGTCATTAGGATTGAAGTAGTTTCGGTTGTAACTGTTTAAAGATCTTATAAAAGCATAGCTGTCGTAGTCTAAAAATTGCTTCAATATCAAGACTTTAAAAGTTTTACCGAGACTGTTTTGCAAAAATGAAATATGTTAAACTGGCGGAAACTATTGCTTCTATTATTTCAACTATAAGAGCTTATTCGAATAAGCTCCTATAGTTGAAATATCAACTAACGATTTCTTTTGTCAGAAAAGTATCGTGCACAAGGCGGTTTTTGTTTTTTAATGTATTATTTAGACATGTTTTGCACAATATAAAATATTATTTATTTAGAGTCTCGAAATAGCCAAAATAGCCAAGAATCAACTAGAGTGAAATGGAGAAAATTTAAAGATTATTTGGCTATGGTTTATAAATAATGATATACGAATGTTCTTTACATTTCTGAGGGTCAAGCTCGTTAGGAAGAACTGAGGAAGAACAGAGTTTCACAATTTAGTCACTCTATTAAAATAATGTGCAGCAAATGGATGGTGTGATATATCATTGCTTGTATTGTTATTGTTTTAACTGCGTTCATCAGCCCTTTAGTACGCATGTTGTTCTGATACCTATTGGAAACCCAATTACAACACTTTTTATTTAAAAAAAAAATATATTGATCAAATAAGGCTGTAAGTACGTTATAAGTTAATGATTAAAATGATATAATCCGTAATGTTGCTATAACATAAACCTTTGAATCAATAAAACAAATAGAAAATAGATTTTGCAATGCTCTAAAATACAAAACGTCTATTAAAAAGGCATAAAAGCTTTTAACAACGTAAATCTCAGATTATAATTTCATCGTTAAAAAACATATTGAAATTACATGACACATACCGTTTTATATAAAAAGTAAGGCCCTGAATTATACTTTCTTTTCTCTGAATTACACTATCTAATATTTATAAAAGTATTTCCTTTGGCTGTATTTGATTTATGAGTATAGTTGAATTATTGATTGCAACTTTTTTCAGCAAGTTTAAATAAAAAATAAACACTATCTAAATTAAAAACTAAATGTTATGAAAGTCTTATAGAAGCCATTGTTATTGTAACAAATATCAAACATATTTAGTTTCTTCTTAACCCCTTGTGCATCAATCACGAGTCTGACTCGTGGACATTTATTTTGCTTTGTGAAACAATCACGAGTCTGACTCGTAGAAATTTATTTTACTTTCTAAGACAATCACGAGTTAGACTCGTGATAACAAAATAAATTAAATTCATGGAATCACTTAACTTCATTTCAAAATTGTGATCGAACGAATGAACCAATTTTAATGAATTTTTTTTGTTTAAAAGGTACATAGTGACGCCTTATGAAAATATTACTTTAACAAAAAATATTCATATTGTTAAAATGGTATAGCAGTTTCGAGTAGGTATAGCATATGAAACGCAACCCCACTCTCTAGTAAATTATGGTGAAAATGAAAGAACATTCGAAGTACGTATTTTGAAAAGAAATTTGTTGTCATTGGTATACAAACCTCGTTTGAGTCGAGTTAAATTTTTTAATTTTAATTATTAGATTAAAGTTGTTAAAGTTTAGAATTTTGATATTGTTGAAGGTAAATTGTTATAATTGCTTTTTATTGTACATTTCTTTTTTGAAGTTGAAAGTTTATTGAAATCTAGGTTATATCGCGGGAAAAAATTTGAATTTCAATCGTGCCATTACAAATTTATTTAAAGAAACACAATTGAATTGTAAGGATAACTCATGTATATTGTAATTTGGTTTAAATTAAATAAAATTATTATTGTAGTTTTAGCTGCAATATATTGGTGCTCAAAAAAAGCTGTGGTTTTCATTTTGTCCAGCAACTTAACCTATCAACGAAACAACACATATTTTTAGATGATTTTTTAAAATTTTATTTGCTCAAACATGGTGATTTCAAAAAGTATCGTTTTCTTCTCTTTCATAAATATATATATAAAATGGCGGAAACAATATGGAAGCTACAGGCTTACGACCTCACTCTGAAGGTATAGAAATTTGGCTACCATTTAAAATATCAACAGATGTGTTGTTTTACTTAGAATGTTGATGATTATAAGTAGTTTCAACTTCCGAGTGGTGTTGAATTTTTTATTCAAAATGGCGGCTCGTAAATATAAAAATATAAAATTAAAAAAAAACAAATAACAGATCTCCCGTTTTTATATTTTCTTCCATAATTTAGAATATTCATTAACTTTTTACAAAAAACCTGGAAAATTGCACTTTGGAGATGTTTTTTGGAAATTATAGAAGTTTTGTCTATAATTTTCATAACAATCTTTCGGTATATATTAGCCGATTTTTTTTAAAAATAATTTTCTACAGAAAACTTCAAAATAAATAAAAAAATAAATAAATAAAATAATAAATAAATAAATAAAAATAGATAAAAAAATAAAAATATATAAATAAATAAATAAAAATAAATAAATGAAAAACAATTAAATAAAAATATATAAAAATTATTAAAATAAATTAAAATAAATAAATAAATAAAAATAAATAAAAATATATAAAAATAAATAAATAAATAAAAAAATAATAAATAAATAAATAAATAAATAAATAAATAAATAAATAAATAAGTAAATAAATGAATTAATAAATAAATAAATAAATAAATAGAAAAATAAATAAATTAAGTAATAAATAAATAAAAATAAAGAAAAATAAATAAAAATAAATAAAATAAATAAAAAATATAAAATAAATGAAAGAAATAAAAATATATAAATAAATAAATAAAAATAAATAAATGAATAAAAATAAATAAAATAAATAAAAATTATTAAAATAAATAAAAATAAATATAAATAAATAAGAATTATTAAAATAAATAAAAATAAATAAATAAAAATAAATAAAAATAAATAAAAATATATAAAAATACATAAATAAATAAAAAAAAACTTAAAAATAAATAAATAAATAAATAAATAAATAAATAAAAAAGTAAATAAATTAATTAATAACTAAATAAATAAATCAATAAATCAATAAATCAATAAATAAATAAATAAATAAATAAATAAATAAATAAATAAATAAATAAATAAATAGATAAATAAATAACTAAATAAATAAATAAATACGCAAGTAAGTACGCAGGTAAGTAAATAAAAAAATAAATAAATAAATAAATAAATAAATAAATAAAAATAAATAAAAATAAATAAAAATAAATAAACTACCAACATTCTTCGTCCAAGAACGCATATGTTGAAATTTAAAATTTGTGCTGGCAATTCTAAATAGCTATACTTTCAGAATGAGGCCGTTAGCCTATATCCGCCATATTTATTCCACCATTTTGAATTTTGAAAAGGGGCACACGACATTGGAAACAAGAGACAATAAGCTACAATTTTTGCCCATAAACCTTCTGAAAAACCTAAATCATTCTGAAGAGCAGGGCATCTCCGAGTTGCAAAGAATGCCTCATATATATAGTTATTACTTAATTCATATAAATAAGTAATCATTTCAAACTTATAATTTATTTTAACACATAAAACTATATGTTTTATGTATTAACATTTAATACCTTTAAAACAAAAAAAGTTCAATAAAATCCCTGCACTAGTTTTTAGTAAATCTAAATTTACAGTAAAATAAATCTTTCAAACATAAAAAAAATAAAACAAAAAATTAAGATTTTTTTTTTAAATCGCAAGGTTTAAAAACTTAAAACTAATATAAAATATAATTTTTTTATCAGTATAGTACTTTTAAAAAGCCTAACTTAAGTACCTTTCAAACAAAAAAAAATTATTGAAATCGGTTCACCCGTTCGAGCACAATTTAACTTTTAACTTTCATGTTTCTTAAAAAAAGTTCGAGCCACCCTGTAGCTTAGAACTAGTGAGAAAATAAAAAATAAAAAACACGTATAAGTTTTTTTTTATTATACTAACGATCATCAAAGTTTCAAGAAAATCGGAGCATTTTTTTAAAAGAATTATTTTCGGCACAAAATTTTTCAAACAAATAGTTCAACGAAACATAAATTTTTTTAAACAAATAAAACCTTAAGGGGTTAACATTTAAAATGACCGTTTGGATAGCATGCAGGACAAACGATCGATGGACCCAGCATTCGAATCTTGATCCGAAACTATGAAGGTGGGGAAAATGAGTGTCGGTGAGACTGTTTAGTGGTTTTAAAGAAGTTAGAATCCTAGTTGGGTAGCGAGTATCACCACAATCAGATGACAAGATTTAGAATTATAAATAAATCAAATAAACAGTTTGACAGTTCTCCTTTGCCCCCTTCCTTATTTTGTCAATTAAACTCAAACTTTTTCATATAACTGTTGAAAACTATACCAAAAGCTCATTTGGACATGAAGTTAAAAAAAAGCGTCCGTCCAGGAGACCAGCAGCCAAATTCTGTAACTGTGAAGCGGTGAAGTGATAAAAATTTCTTCGTTTCTTTTCATTAAAAAACTTATCACTTCACCGCTTCACAATTACAGAATTTGGCTGCAGGAAAGAATTCAAAACTTGGGGAAACCACACTAAAAGTTTATATGTATAAAGTTTTATTAAAATCAAATGACACAACTTAGTTATTGAAATAAAAATAAACAAACTATTAGTAGTTTATCCAGTATTTTTCGCATCTTCGTCGCACAGTAGTAGTTTTCGCGTTTTGGTAATTTTTTTTTTATTTTTCATATAACCTAAAACATCGACAAATGCCACGAAAGTGAGGGTAATTTAATAAAATTTTTCTCATGAATCCTTAGTATAGTAATTTAGTAGTAAATGCTTTAAAGTACGAATGCCGTCTTCCCCAGAAAACTTTATTTTTATTCGATTTCATGTTTTTTTTTTTGTAGATTTTCCAACATGAATGTTGGACGAATGATTATTTTCACTGTCATCAATGTCACTGTCACTATATTCACCGTTTAAAAACTGATGCTCTCATCTTCCAAAACAAAATTTACATATAGAAAAAAATATATCTTTTGTCAAAAAAACGACATTTCATGTTCAAACAACTGATATCAAAGTTTACTACGAAAATTAAATACCTTCATCGACTAAGCGGGAATATTATTAGTCAGAAGGCATTCATCCCCCGTTCATTTGATGATTACCACATATTTTATACTTCGTCCTAGACGAGTCTGACAACTTTTTCATCTGCCATTTTCCTCGATTCGACCGCTTTTTCGTTCGGCAAACTCCATAACATGGTCGAAGTCTTGCAAATTTACTACCACAATTTTGTGTTTTGTTAATTTAAAGTTAATCTAATGTTCAACTAACTGATATTTCCCAATTACTAAAATAAGTTCGAGGTGGGAGGAGCTAATTCATGCCAAAAAAATCTTAATTTCCAGTAAAATCATATAGACAAGAAATACATCTTTTGTCAAAAAACGACCTTGCATATTCAACTAACTCATCTTTTCGGACAAGGTTACGCTCGATTTCTAAAACAAATTTCCAATTCTCATAAAAAAGGACCTGGTGAGTGGTGACTATATGTGTTGGTTTTACTTATCCTATCAAATAATAATTTTTGAAAACTTTCAGCAAGAATTATATATCAGCAACTTATATGCTGGTCCTCAGAGACTCCTCAGTTTTATACAAAAACAATTTTGGGTCACATGCGGAAAAAAGCATTGTAGGAAAGTAGTTCCAAAATAATGGGTGAATTGACTTTTGTGGTCCATATAATACAGAGTTGGCCAAAAGTCACTATGGGGTTTAAAAATTTAATAACTTTTTCGTTTATATATTTTTTTAATTTTTTTTAGATAGTAATAATTTTCAGATAAGCGAATAGTTTTCAGAAATTCGGAAATTAAGTGGCCAGCGCGTTCACCAGATTTGTCAGCACCCGACTATTTCCTTTGGGGTTATTTGAAGGAGCGAGTATATGTGAACAAGCCCGAGACAATCCTTGAACTCAAGGCCAACATTGTTGCAGAAATTCGAGCTGTACAGCCACAAATTTTGAAAGATGTTAAGGAAAATGCTGTAAAACGAGCCCATCATTTAAGTGCCATATAGTCCATACTTATAGTGTAAAAAAATTTTCATTTTGTATATTAGTCCAGTAACTTTATACATTACCGTATGCGTCAAATCCGGTAGTTCTGATTTTTTGCAGACTTGTTTATGATGTTGGTCCAATGAATAATCCAAGTTTGTGACCTCGAGCGCCGAACGAAACTTCGTTAAAAATCGCAAAAACCGCGAAAAATCGTTATTTTTTCAAATTTTGGCGATTATAACCCTAAAGGACTAGTTTTTTCTTTAACCTTTCTTAGGCCGTTTTTAAAGTAGACTAAATTTGCTACAATATGATACTAGAACTGTCTCTGCAGACCCACTAGATTCCGAGATTAAGCCTTTCAAAGTTTATCATTTTTTTCGAACTTCGCAACTTTTTGCAATTCTGTCGTTCTAAATAAACTGTGACCCTGAATATACTATCGAAGCCATGTACTTTTATGATGTGATGTTAAAAAAGAAAATGAGAAGTGTGAACAGTGTGCACAGGTATGTTGAACTCTCGATACTTTTCCAAAATTCTTATCGAGAAAAGTGCATCGGTAGTACCTCGGCCCCGCCGGAAACCACACTGGTATTCTCCAAACAGTTGTTCAGCAAAAGGAAATAAATGATTAAATTAACAATTAAATCAATATTTATAAATTTTATGCATTTGTTACAAAAAATGGTGTGTATAACTAGTGCGAATGCGTTTTCCAAACGCGAGTATTGCAGCACTCCCTACGGTCATGCTGCAAACTAACTCTTGCTTGGAAAACACATTCGCACTAGTAATACAATCTACTATTTCTCATTGGCCACCACACACACATGTATTTATTAATACAATTATTAGGACAGGGATGTACAAAACTCTACAAAGGTATAAATTGCAAAAGATTGCGAAGTTCGAAAAAAATGATAAACTTTGAAAGGCTTAATCTCGGAAACCATTGGGTCTACAGAGACAGTTTTGGTATCATATTGTAGCAAATTTAGTAGTCTTTAAAAACATTTTAAAAAATTTTAAAGAAAAAACTAGTCCTTTAGGGTTATAATCGCCAAAATTTGAAAAAAAAAACGATTTTTTCGCGGTTTTTTCGATTTTTGACAAAGTTGCGTTCAGCGCTCGAGGTCACAAACTTGGATTATTCATTAGGCCAACATCATAAACAAGTCTGCAGAAAATCAGAACTACCGGATTTGACGCATACTATGAGAACTACCGGATTAGACCCCATACTCTCAGGCGACAAAGTTACTGGACTACATCAAACAATTAAATTAATTTAGCCCTCTTTGAAGGTTCCGCTTGAGGTTCATCCGTATCTGGATTGACGTATTGGGATGGCATATCCCCATCAGGGGATGGTGATGAATCGTCTACGTCGTGTGCCCACAAGTCATCCTCCATTTCGACATCGGAGAGATCGTCACCTTCTGGGATATCTGCTACTGCAACTACAAAAATGATCAGGTACAGTTACATAATCTTCTTTTCTCATCGGCCACCACTCACGTATATCTATTTATACAATTATTAGGACAGGGATGTAGAAAACTCTACAAAGGTATATTGCAAGCAATTGCGAAGTTCGAAAAAAGTGATAAACTTTGAAAGGCTTAATCTCGGAAACTATTGGGTCTGAGACAGTTCTAGTATCATATTGTAGAAAATTTAGTAGTCTTTAAAAACGGCCTAAGAAAGGTTAAAGAAAAAACTAACCCTTTAGGGTTATAATCGCCAAAATTTGAAAAAATAACGATTTTTTCGCGGTTTTTGCGATTTTTGGCGAAGTTGCGTTCGGCGCTCGAGGTCACAAACTTGGATTATTCATTAGGCCAACATCATAAAGAAGTCTGCAAAAAATCAGAACTACCGGATTTGACGCATACTACCCCATACACTCAGGCGACAAAGTTACTGGACTATATTTTATAATCTGAAAAAAAAATTAAATAAAAACCATACTCCCTAGATCTACACATTTCGGTGGTTTATGGTAGGCTATTGTAAAAAATACCACACACCATCTAAAACAATCAGTTGGCAATTATGTCTGTACTCCTAAAGAGCTAATACAACCCAATTATTAATTTTGTCTACGGGTGTAACATCCCCGAGAGCTCTAGTACGTGCTATTGAACTACGAGTTCAACGGTAGTAAATCTTAGTTATAGCATTTTCTTTAATAAGTCAGAAACTGTTCAGAAAGGGCGTCACATGATTTTTGAATCAACGCACTACAATAAAACTACCTATTTGATTGAATTGAATTGAAAATAAATTTGTTTTGATATAATTTCATAAATATTTGAATTGTATTTCATAAAAAGTCAACACAAAATTTCGCTCTCATTTAAAAAGTCAGACAAGTGCGAATACACCTATCCCCCGCTTTACGTGGCATTCATTTAACATGTTTTCGACTTTACATGGTTTTTGAAATCAAAATTTCCAAAACAAAAGTAAAAAAAAGACAAATTTTGGTATTACACGCACTTATATCTACTTTATTTTAATTAAACCTTCTGGTACACCACTTATGATCATATACATACAGGTTGTAATTAAAACAAGAAAACAAGAAACTTGTGACAAAAAACGCCTTTGAGTGTTCAAAGCAAAATTTTGTAAATGCATGTTGATGTAAATCAGCAAAGGGATGTAAGAGATTCTCTATGTAAATCAGTTGATTTTAAGCAATAGATCGTTATTAGCTATAGAAACTCAATACTCAAAAGCATATATAAGAATACAGAAGCTGCCGTTTGGGATGGAAAAAATATTTCTCAATTCTTTAGTTCGAATATGGGGGTTAAACAGGGATGCCTATTAAGTCCCTTGTTGTTCTCGTTATTCTTGAACGATCTTGCGGATTATCTTGAGGGAGGATTAGTGATAGGAGATTTTACTCTTAAACTTCTCATGTACGCGGATGATATTGTATTACTAGCTCAAACACCGGACAGTTTACAAAAAATGATCAATGCCCTCGAAAAGTATTGTGATCAATGGAACTTGTCAGTTAATCTAGACAAATCAAAAATCATGATATTTTGTAATGGTGGTAAAAGAGCAAAAAATGAAATTTGTCATTACAAAAATACAGAAATAGAAATTGTGAACAGATATAAATATCTGGGAGTTATACTAACACCTAAACTATCCTTCCAGCCACATCTAGTAGAGAGAGCACAAGCTGGTAAACTAGGTATTAATGCCGCTTGGTCAAATTTTGTTGCTCATAATTCCATTGCTATATCAGGTAAGATGAAGTTATTTGAAGCATCAGCAAGATCTGTTCTATGCTATGGAGCACAAGTTTTTGGTTACAATGAATACGAAGAGGTTGAAAAGGTACAGCGTTTCTTTTTTAAAAAACTGCTCTTCCTACCCCAGAATACCCCTAATTATATGTTTCAAGTAGGTTTAAATGTTAAAAAACTCTATTCCTATACCTTAAAACTACATTTTAATTATATAATAAAAGTTCTTCAATTAGCAGATCAAAGGATTGTTAAAATATTGGCACTGAAAACAATTGAAATGCATACATTCTGGGTACCGCAGTGGCAGATTATAGCTACCAAAGGCGGAATTTTATCTAGATTAGATTTTGCTGATATTCAAAATCTAAAAAACATTACGAAACAAATTTTAGAAAAAATAGATGTAATTGATTTGTCTGACGCAATAAATTTAGCTCGAGCTTCAAGCAATCATGAGCATTACTGTTCACTTGAACATGAGGGTTTTTCTCGTTATTTTATTGATAAAAATACACCGCATAAAATAAGCATTATCTTTAAGGCAAGAGGAGCTCTTCTGAAGCTGAATGGAAATGCGTGGTCTAACAATGCGTCTGATCAATGTTCATTATGTAACTTAGGCGAACAGGAAACTACCTTTCATCTCGTAGCACTGTGTCCCATTTTTATAGATCAAAGACAAATATGGTTTAAGAGGAATATCTTTCATTTAGTGAGTTCTTATATATACTGAACTGTGATGTTGATAACTTGTACAACTATCTTCTTCGCGTGTTGAATTTTAGATGCGTTCTGATAAATGAATTTAATTTTTAATTGTTTGGTATCTTAAATGTTTTTTAAAAATTTATGAACACTTACTAACACTTTGTTTTGTCCTTTTTATTATATTTCTATGTTATCTTCTCTAAATATTTTAGTTTCTCGATATATATTTTCTATAAATTATTAATTTTATTTTAAAAATCACTATAATATTACACACAACTTAAATTTAAATAAACACGTAAAATAATAAGCAACCTGGCAGACGAGATCTTATTCTATCCTATAATGAAATATTGGGGTCTGTCATATTTTATTAAATGATTGGATTTATTGTTGAGTTATCAAATCAAAAAAATTTAAAGAACACAAACAATAAAAATTAGCGTCCATCAACATCGTTGAACGCATATTGTTGCGGTGGCCGTGATGGTAAAAGTTTTTATATGTTGTTTTGATACATATTGTAATTCCTACTACACAACACATTTTATTTAAAAATATAAAAACAATGGAAAATAAATTAATGATATGGCTTGAAGACCAATATCAAATATACGTATTCCAATTGGTACCAATATCATAACTATAGTAAGACTTTAACATTTTTGGAATGTGAAACAGTTGCCATCTACTTAAATAGATCTACTCCATCTACTCAAATAAAATGCCTTTTAAGTTTTATTGCAAGTCATAGTTGGTTCGAAATATTTAAACACGGGCATTTTTTGCAAAAATTTAAAATTAAAAAGCGCATCTGCTGATTTAGATATGTCGATATCTTATGCGATTAAACTGGTACTTTTATGTTTTACCGAATCTGTTTGTCGCCCAAGAAATGACCAAAAACCCACGTTTTTCGTTAAACACGGTTTTCCATACAAAATTTATATTTTCGATTAACACGTTTTTATCAGGAACGTATCTTCCGTGTAAAACGGTGGATAGGTGTATAACTAGCACGTCGAGTTTTCCGTGTATATAATAGTAGAATAGTTCTTCCCAAAAACACAATTTCAAAAATAAATCAAAACTGGACCTTCACAAATTACAAAAAAAATTCACCTTTCATATAACACCCGTCATCGACTCGTCAAGGTCGAAAATAATTTTTTATCAA
Organism: Diogma glabrata; assembly: GCA_963693315.1. NCBI lineage: Eukaryota > Metazoa > Arthropoda > Insecta > Diptera > Cylindrotomidae > Diogma > Diogma glabrata. Next base: position 69,524,955 of record OY856186.1, on the reverse strand, counting down.
AATTTCCCCCTTCAACCCCCTCCAAATAACAATTAAAATGATGAGCCCACTGCTATAGTTGTCATTCGATCTTTACAACATTTCCTATAACCGCGATTTTTAAAAAAAAAATTTTTTTATAATGTTCGAAGTTGACGAATGCACGAATGAAACAAGAAAAATTTTTCATATTTTTGAAAATAATTCAAAAACTATGCTGTCGGAGATTACCAAAAAAATTGTTTTAAAATAAAAACAATTCACCTCTCATCAAAGGTCAAGGTCAAAAATAATTTTGTTTCCAATTTTCCACCCTCAACTCCCTACCCCCTAAAATTTTATATGATGAGCCGACTGCTATAGTTTTCATTCGATCTTTACAACATTTCCTATAACCATGATTTTTTTTTTGTAATGTTCGAAGTTAAAGAGGGGAGAGGGACACGCAAACATTTTCACATTTTGAAAATAAGTAGAAAACAGTGTTATCGCAAATTACCAAAAAAATTGTTATGGACTAGGAAAAAATTCACCTTGCATAAGGCACCTCACCCCACTCGTCGAGGTTTAAAATGATTCTTTTCCAAAATTTCTACTCTCACCCCCTCCAAATAACAATTTTACTGTGAGCCAACCGATACAGTTTTCGTTCAATCTTTACAACATTCCCTGTAACCGTGAATTTTTTTTTTGTAATGTTCGAAGTTAAGTTAGTGTTTATGAAAATAAAAGTGTTGAAGAACGGAGGCGGAGACAATTATATAATTGGTGAGATTGTTCTTCATTAAAAAATTATTTGGTATTTTATAATTGTTGTTACCAGGCAGGTAGGCAGGTAAAATTTTACCCTTGATTGCTTTGATGTAATAAATTTATTTATTATTTTAAAGCATAAATTTGTTTAATATTGCTTGGTAACAGAAAATGTAAACTTTCGTTTTAGTGTTAGTAGGAATTTCGAATTCAACCCTTTATTTGTACTCTTCAATTTTGTTAGTGTCTTTTGTGTCCCCATTTTTTTTTGCTTTTCTCTTATCTCTTAAATTTGGATCTCATACTGCAGTTACCACTGATAGAGAGCTGCTAATTGATTCTATCAACAAAGATCTGGAGCGTTTAATGGAATGGGGTGATGATAATCTTGTTTCATTTAATCCAACCAAAACCAAACTATGCCGTCTTTCACGAATAGAGAGACATAAAAATTTCCCTATTAAAAGAAACCATGAGGAATTGCGTGAGGTTGAATCAGTTAGACTTCTTGGAGTGGATATTCAAAATAACCTGAAATGGAATAAACATGTGTTCAACCTCGCTAAATCTGCAATGCAAAAATTAGGATTCTTGAGTCGATGTAAAAAGTATTTCAATCCCGAGCAAGTTTTGCTAATCTTCAAGTCCTTTATTCGTCCATGTATGGAGTACTGCTGTCATGTTTGGGGAGGTGCTTATCAGTCAACAATAAAATGTCTAGACTCTGTACAGAGAAAAGCAATATGGTTGATTGGTAATACCAAACTAACGGACCAGCTTGATTCACTCCAGCACAGAAGAAATGACCTCAACGCCCTGCATATAATAACATTTGAAATGATTATTTGACCGCTTTATTTTGATTTTAATCTTTACAACCTTAGTTACAACCGTGAATTTTTGTAAACTAATCTTTCTAGCACCATTCTCAAGCGATTTGAAAGTCTTACTCATAACAGTTTCACTATGGCCGAGGATGACAACATCATCAGCGTAAGCGATCATCTGTACTAAGTTTATTGACAAGATATTGTTGTTAGTTGGTAGTTTCTTTTGACGGCAAACAAATTCGAAGGCTAAATTAAAAAGTATAGGAGAGAAAACATCACCTTGTCTTAAACCGGATTCGACTTTAAAAAACTTTGATATTTCGTTCTTTACTCGGACACAGCATTGAGAGTTCTGTATTGTCATTTTGCATGTCCGTATTTATGTCTATAAAATACAGATAAAAACAAATATTTTCAAATATATAGTTTTCGGTAGGCGTGGACAAATACCTTTTATAACTGTAGAAAATTTCAATTTATAAGCCCATAAGTTTGTGAGAAAATCGATTATGTAGAACTGTGGTTCTTAACCTTTTTACCCACCGGCACCCCAAAAATTTTCAAACAATTTTCTCGCAGCCCCCTTCCCATTCTCCCTACTCTATTTCAGCCATTTTAAGCCTTTGTTTGTTGTGTTTTACTTTTCTAAATCAAAATTTTTCAAAAGCAGTATATCATCAAAACGAAAACTCAATTTTTTAAAATTGTCAATAGAACAATTTATAGTTTTTCTACAATAAATAGTATCAAAATAACTAAAATTAGAATTTCTTATTGTTTTTCGACTTAAATTAATTTTACGCACTTATTTAAACAAACTACATCCCCCCCCCCCCCCACAGATATCCTAACTCGCATCCCTAAGAGGTGCGAGCACCCTCGGTTCATTGATGTAGAAATTCGGACGGACACCGAAGTCTCACCAATAGGGTACCGTTTTTACTTGAAAGTACGGAGCCCTAGTTATATAAAAAACAATAAATTCAAACTACTGCGCATGTTCCTTTCAAAAATATGTAGCCAAAGGCATACTATAATAATTTCATTTAGATTAATTTGAAATACAATATGTTTTTTGGGTTTTCAGTACTAAATTTGATGTCTTTGAATAAAATTTATTTAAGTGGTTCTTTGAAACCGTACTTTGAAAAGGTAGGAACGGTACCCAATAGGTGAGACTTCGGTGTCCGCACGAATTTCTACATAATCAATTTTCTCACAAACTATAAGTGTTATCAACTTGAAATTTCTAGTCATAAAATTTACTTGTCCACGCTTGCTCAAAAAAAAATTGCGAATATTTTTTTTATTTGTATTCTAAAGGAGATAGTAAAACAAGAGCATTTTTTAAAGAAATCCAGTTTGATTTAGAAAAATCGAGAAAGTTTGAAATATATAAAAAAAATTCAATAAATGAGTGAGTGTTTTTCCTTTCCCCTCCCCACGGTTATAAACTTATAAGAAATGTTAAAAAGATTGAATGAAAACCATAGCGCGTTGAAAATTTTGAAAAAAAAATATTTTTTAGTTTGACGAGTATCATATGAACTTTTTTCTTGTCCAAAACAATTTTTCTTGTAATTTTAGAAAGCACAGTCTTCGACTTATTTTCAAAAATGTAAAAAGATTCCTGCCTTTCCCCATAACTTCGAACATTAATAAAGAAAAAATTAAAAAAAGTCGTGGTTATAGGAAATGTAAAGAGTGAATGAAACCTGTATCGCTCGGCTCATAATTTAAAATGTTATTTGGAGAGGGTTGAGAGTAGATATTTAAAAAAAAATTATTTTTGACTTTGACGAGTAGGGTGCCATATAAAAGTCCAAAGTTTTTCTAGTCCAAAACCATTTTTTTTGTAATTTTCAAAATATTGTGTTTTTGGAACCCTCGGCGAGCGAGTTATGTTCACAAATGTCCGACTTTTTTCTAATTGTTTTATTTTTTATCTATGAATTCTAAAATAATCCAATTTAAATAAAAACATGTTACTCTCATTGAAGGATAAAATGTAGTATTGGGTTCGTTTTTAATGAAATTTATTTTCTCGAACATTTGTAAAGTTTCACCCGAAAATAAAATATATCATTAAACACTAACACAATAAAGTACTATTAATACAACTATTTTTAGTTTTTTTTTTTAAAAGAAATATAATAGTGTAATATAGTGCAATATAGGCCTTAGTCATACATAGAATTATTTAAGTGAAATGAGCTTAATATATTTTCAAAAATCAAAACTGATGGTGAAGACAGCCAATATATACACCACTGTTTTGTTATTATTTTCTTTGAAAGATTTGTTTATAACTGTCTTAACTACTATAGATTAAAAGAAGGACTCTTGTCTCGGAAGAGGAACATTAGTGCAGGGGTGGGGGCCCTGCGGCCTATTGAGATTTTGTTTGCCTTATCACATATTTTGAATTTTATACAGAAATAAAAAATTCAAACCAGTTTTTTTCGTTGAAAAGTTTTTTGTAATTTTTTTTTAAATATTTAATCAGTTTTATCGAAAATATTTTGTCTACCTAGTTCTGCAGCCAAATTCTGTAGCTGTGAAGCGGTGAAGTGATAAAAATTTCTTCGTTTCTTTTCATTAAAAAAATTATCACTTCACCGCTTCACAATTACAGAATTTGGCTGCAGTAGTCGACTTTTTCGTGATTTCGGTTTATAAATAGCGAAGTAACAATAACCCATTTATATTGCCGATAGTTTAATAGAATGTAGTACATTTTGCTACAAGAGATGAAAACACTCTTTTTTCGTGAGTGAGAACTTATAAGCGAGACGCGTTGGGTGGGACAATTAAACGAACCTAAAATGTTTTCATCTCGCGTAGGAAATTGCAATATTTTCTACAATGTTAAATAAATAATAAACGATATTTATTATAAATTATTAAGTAAGAAATCAACAACATAACAATCAAAATTAATAATCTTTTTTTAACTGTTACTTTGATTTCAAATTTTTGTAAAGTTACATAAAAGTACCATAGCAACTACAATTTGTTGTTTTGCGAAAATGTTTTTACGCACAAACGAATCGTAAAACACATTTTACATCCTAGTTATCGTGGCTGAAAGTTGAACTTTACATCCGTAAAATAAAATCCCGTTGCTATATGATATATTAATATATTTTTCTACTTTACCGCCCGTAAAATAATCACCCGTAAAATATTCATAATATTAGAACAAACAAATAAATTATTGTATGAAGTTTATAGAGAAAATAATGACATGTTTAGCATAATTTTCAAAATGTCTAGCGAGTTTAAAACATTCAAAAATTGATTTATACTACAATAAAGTTGTGCAGTTTTGCGTAAAACGTTGTACATACACTCCGGCTTAAAGGAAGATTTCGCCCTTGGTTCAATAAAAGCCCTCGCTTCGCGTCGGGCTTCAATAGGAACCGCTGGCGTAATCTTCTACTTTCAACCCTCGATATGTAAATAACTATTACATTGCATAGTCTTAAAAACCCTTTTCACAAGGGATTAAGAATGCAAGAAAATAGACTTTTAATTTTCTATCGTAGAAATAGCATATTATTTAAATAGTATAGCAAAAGTGCTACTTTTTGTCTTAAATCTATAGTTTGACAATTATACAAGTTTAACAATTATAGACGAAACACAAAAAGTGATTTAGCTCCAAATTAAATACACTACTTTTTCGGCAAACGTTAAAATTTTTTATAAATATGAAATTAATAATTCAAAATTTATATAAATATGATTTTTTGACGTCATAGTTACTTCCAAAAAAGAAAAAAAAACATGTAAATTTGTATAAATAAAATTTTTTATCAAAGCAGCCTTTCAATTCCAAATTTTATAATCCAATCAAAATAGTTGTTATTTTTGTTGTCATAGTTAGACAATATTTCAAAATTTCATCATCCAAACCAAATACATGTTATTTTTTTGTTGTCATAGTTATACACTGCCGTGCTAAGCATAGAAGTGGTAACTTGTATTTTTGACAGTTCGAGATATTTAAAATTTTTAATTTTCAATTTTCACATTCAAACTAATCACAACCATATTTATAGTCAAAAAAATTTCGAATTTGGTTTGAATCAGAGAGATAGAAGGTTATATTATTTGTTAATGCTAATAAAATATTAATTATTGGATAATTTAATAGTAAATTAAATACTTTAAAGAAGATACGGCATATTTAATAGAGTAATTTTTGAATGAAAAAATTAAATAAATGGTTTAATTATATGATAAAAATACCCATCGACTGTTATTATAATTATCATTATGATCTAAACGAGGATATTTATATAAAAAACAACGAGATCAGAAACAGTGCGACGATGTTGTAGGGATTTAATATCACGATTTAAAGTTAAATTAACAATTCGTTTAGCACGCTTTTGAACAGAATCCAAAAGAGCCAATATAGTAACAGATGCAGCACATCAAACTTGATAACAATACTCGGCATAATGCGGCCTGTTTACGCTTTGCCAAATTATAATTGGCCTTTACACGTAAAAAGGTTCCTCATCCCTGCACTAGTGCCTATCAAATTTCATGAACGGATATTCCTTATCTTTACAGATCTTTTTCTCTTCTCAGAATTTAAACGGTCTAAAAATTATAAATCAAACGTAAACCGCAGTTTGTTATTTTTAAAAAAACCTCTATATGCTTCATTATGCAACAATTTCATTATTCCCATTATTAAATTTAATTGTTAAATAAATCAGATGATATAAAGTTTCAAGGCCAAAACATTAGTGCTTTAAAGTTACATTGAATGTAATCGAAAATTGCATGTAACAAATATTTACCACGTGCATTTGTCACGGTCGAATGAATCTTTTACGAAAAATATATATAATTTAAAATTAATTTCTTTCATTATAGTAATTGCAATTAGGTGTACGTACATACATATACCAAACCTTATTTTTGGTTTTTCTTGAAATATCTTTTTTTTTTCTTAAATCTATCTTTTGTTTCTATGTACACATATGTGTATTTCTTTCTAATCTTTATCATTGTCATTTAATTTATTTCTATAATTTTAATTTTTTTTTCTTTGTTATTCAAAATAGAAATATTTGTACAAATAAATAGATGATATTAGCTTTTTAAGTATAATTATTATTGTTGATTGTCGTGTAATCATCATCATCATTCTATTCACTGACAATCGTATGTGTTATAATTTTATTCTTATTACTATTTAAAATAAAAAATATAAAAATTACCAAGAACATCATCTGAGAATACAGTGGCAATTTTATATAGTTTATTTATTTAGAAAAAAATTATTTTTCTGATACAAATATATGTATAATTCTTTCAAGTCGACATATTGAAAAAAAGTAAAAGAAATAAAAAAAAGGTCATCTTTGAAAAATAAAGAGATTGATGTCGAGGTTCATTGAGCATGGTGTGTTTGTTATTTATTTCAATAAATATTTATAAATTATTTTATTTCTTCTTTTAAATAATAATGTAAGAAATATGAAAATAATACGAGAACGAGTTCGTTAGTATTTTGTTTAACAATAAAAAACTTCATAGTTATTGAGTTTATTAATATAATTAATCATTTAATTCTGTCAACATAATATCTTATCTCAAAAGTTCAATGACATCTTTTTAAGTGGAGGAGAATTTAAAAAAAATAGATTTTTGGGATTGAGATTGTACGAGCAACTAACTACTTATCAACATAAGAAGAAAAAAAAATTCAAGTAGACCTAATTTAGAGAGAAATAAACTTATTACGTTTTGGTTTGATTTAGTTTAAAGAACAATAACTCTACTCGTTTCCAATTAGTAAAGAGATGTTAGGTGCGTTCGATTTGACTGAAACAACTGAAAAAACAACAACAATTGCATTCAATTTTTCAGATGATTCAGTTGCTTCAGTCAAATCGAACACAGCTGTTGTTTTGTTATATTTTGGCTTTTGTTGTTAAAGAACAAAGGGATATTTAAATTATGATTATTTTTATTTATATTATATTTTTATGGTTTTAAATATAAAAGGTTGACTTACTGTTTATTAAAGTTAATCAATGTGTCATCACGTAATTTTTCGTTTTATTATTTTGGTATTACGGATGCAATAATATATGACAATGTGGTCTAACTTTGAAATAATCCAATTATTGAGTGAAGGGTAAATTAGAATCACAATTATTTAAGAATTTTTTTGTATAAAGAATTGAGGTCGATGTTAAGGTTCACATGAATCTTTTAATTTTACGCTTATGATTTTTACCATTTCTATTCTAGAAGAATAGGTAGGTCAATGATTTTTATTATCATCTACCCCAAATCACTTTTTCGTATAACCTGAGTATTCTACCAACTACGATATTCATACATATCTTCACATGAAGACATCAATTTTTGTTGATTTGTAAATTGTTTGTTAACTTTTGTTCTAAGGATGTGACAACCCTGTCTATTACAGTCCTTGTTTATTGACGTACAGGTTAACGTGAGACATCACATACCAATAGCAATAGTAGTGAGATACCACTAGCCAATGTGATATCTTAGGGGCGCTGGCTGATGAACTCTCTCCAATCAAAAGTAGCATTCTCAATCTTTGTTATGAATAATTCTTTGGCGTTGCCGCACTCAAAAGAATAAGCCTTCATATAAATCTTACACTTATTTTATTTTTATTTGTGACATATTTTAATGAAATATTGGCCAAACATGCTTCGCCAGTCCGATTTTCTTCACTGTAATAGTCACATAGTTCATTGTGATATTCAACATACCCTAAAATAATACTAGCCTACCAGCAAAAGAGCGCAAATATCTCAGGTCTTTATTAAATCCCTTTGTGCCATCTTTGCAGTCTACACTAAAATTAATGTGTTGTGTCGACGCGGTTCATGATTTTGATGGTTTAAATCGCCCCGGGCGTACCAAATTAGTGCAACCGAAACCTGCCTTATCAGCGCACCACACATCAAATGGTATGATATTCTGCGCAAAATGCATTACTTTCTTCTCTAATCAAATTGTGATATTAAGCTATCCTCTAAATAGGTATCCGGCAAACCATTTCTGCTCGGTGTAAAATATGACATGGTGGACATGTAAAGAACATCCTCAACCGTGCTATGTTAGTTAATTGTTATTTTTTCGATTTGAGCATCCTTACTTAATTCAAATCGTTTTAGTAAATTTACGTAAGAGACCACAACCTAAGCAGTCTTTTTTCCTGTCTCTAAATGCACTGCTTTGTTGCAGTATTCTTGTTCTCTTTTTTCAACTTTCTTCCAAAACTACACGCTAGCAGGTGCCACAAGATCAGTGCAATCTGGTAGCCTTTAACCAACGAAAACGAATCTACAAATGTTCTAAGTAGATTATTTTGTTTGTTTCAGGTGGAGTCGTATTCAAAGTCACTTCTTCTTTCATTCTCTTGCGTCACGTACATTAAATATTCTTCATCTTTGTTTATTTATTCTTTTTCTATTTTTTTTTTTTTTTTCAAATTACATATTTAGTTTATTGCCAACTGGCAAAAAGTCAGTTGAACCTATTAGCAACATGTTCCGCTTGTTTTAATTATCAGCCCAGCTTGAGACCTACTCAGGGTGTAAAAAGTCCCCACGAATGGTGACGAAGCATATTGCTCGACACCACCCGCTTTTGTGTAAAAGCATTATTTTCACTTTCCTTCGTCAAAAGGTTTCGAGTGTTAGAAATTAATTCAACATTTAATGCTGATATCTTATGACTTTGTATTTACTTTCAAATCTTTTGATTCACTTTCTGCTTTAGTCAATTGTATAAAATTACGTTTTTATATGTTTTTCGTACTTTTCTCTATTCAGTTTTCTGTACTAACATCTAATTTTTTTAAGTAAAACCTGGCGTTCAACTTTTGTTTTACAACCAATGCAATTTTAAATCGTAAGAGTTATGTTAATTCGATGTCAGTAAGGTCATGAAGTTCTGGATTCGGTATTGAACGGCTGCGAACAGGTCAACGGTTCAATCGCGAGTCGAAGAAATCAAGCATCATCGTAGTCATATAATATAAAACAATCGAAAAATTTTAATGAAAAATTTCAATAGATTACTAATTATAGTTTTCGACTAATTAACAAAAACGTTAGTGTTTTTCCTGTCACCCGAATACTAGCTCCGAACATTAGAAAACAAAATATATGAAAAAACTTACGATTCTAGGAAATGTTGTAAAGATTGAACAAAAAGTAAAGCCCTCATCGCCAAACATTACAAAATAAGAAAATGTGATACATTTTTAGCACTTAATTTACGTAATTATTTATATATTATATTATTTTATTTTAACGTATATTATTTTAACAATTTTGCAGTGCAATTTTATTTTCACGAAACCCACAACGAGCGATTTTTATTCGCACTTGACAGACTTTTTGTCTTTTATTCGATTCCTCATTTTTGAAAATTTATGAGTTTGTTTCCACAAATAGCAAATTTTCATATTTTGGCTTAAATTTATTTTCAGTGATAATCAGTAGTATAGTAACTTTGAATCTGGAGACATCTTGATTATTGTATTATAAGTATGTAAAAAAATACCGTCAATTTCAAATATTTACGACTAAAAAGATATAAAACATAAAATTAATTATTTGGTTGACATGAAACGTATTTGAACATTAAATTTGACATGAAATGAAGTGTGTCAAAAAATCATTCGGTATGACAAAACAAGAAAATTTGCATTTTTTTTTGCTTGAAAACGTTCATTTTAAGTGATAACGAGTAGTAACATTAAATGTGGAGAAATCTTGATGGTCGGCATTGGTATATGAGACCAGGAGCTTGATTATAAGTGTGTCAACAAAACACCGTCAAGTGTGTCAAAACATAATCTCATTTAGTTGCTACCATTTTTTTTGGAAAAAATAAAATTAATTATTTGTATGACATAACATGTAAATGAATATGAAATTGGATATGGAATATGATTCTATCTAGTTTTAACTCCTCCCAACGGGGACTATAGGAACAGTTGGAAAATATTGTTGTTGCGAATTAAATGTCGTTTTTTAGCAAAAATTGTAATTATTAGGGAGATGTTTCTTAAGTAATTTTTTGTGTGATTCCAGATTCCACTACTTCTGAATAACAGGAACAGTTTGAAAATAATTTTGTATTTTTTATTTTGTTATAATTTTTACAATATTTTAGAATTTCGGAGTTATAATTTTTGCATTATTTTTGGAATTTTGAAAATAGTTTACATTGGATTTTTGATTTTGTAATAATTTTTGTAATATTTTTAGAATTTTGAATTCTCGATTTTATTATAATTTTTTGAATATTTTTGGAATTTTGAAAAAAGTTTGTATTTTAGATTTTGTTATAATTTTGCAATATTTTTAGAATTTTGAATAAAGTTTCAACCTTTGATTTTGTAATAATTATTGCAAGATTTTTAGAATTTTGAAAAATAATTTAAAGTTTTGATTTTATTATAATTTTAAAAATATTTTTGGAATTTTGAAAAAAGTTTAAATCTTCGATTTTGTAATAATTTTTGGAGTATTTTTATGATTTTGAAAAAAGTTTATTAAAATTTTAATTTTAATTAAAAATTTAATTTAATTTTTTTTTTTTTATATAGATACCCTTAACACAAACCGAAGTTTTGATATCTCAAAGTTTTGAGATTTCTCAGCCCCTTCATATTTTCTTGTTTTTTTCTAGATTATTTGTATTAGATAAAAATTGAAAAATTGAAATTGAAATTTAAAAACAACTTGAAACGTGAAGATGATAAAATGGTAAAATTTCAATTTCGAGAAATAACCCAAACACAGGGTCAGGAACTTTCCTGATCGTAAGATTGATAATTTACCCTAAAAACATAACCTACCAATTGGAATGCAGAATTATCACGATTATTCCAAAAACCTTATATTCCAATTTTCATCGAAATTGTTTGTCAGTGTTGTTGTTTTGAAAAACATTGTTTGATTTGGTATAAAACCAACTAACAATCTTCTTTTGTATAAGAGAAGCTCAAGTATCAAAGCTTCATCAAAATCGCTCCATGAACCATGTAATATAATCGTTCTAAAGATTTACATACCCCAAAGATTTTGTTTGAAGTTTTGGACACCGTTTGGACACTGTTTGAAGTTTTGGGGATGAAGATCCCCATCCAAACTTGTAATAAAAAGTAAATATTTGTAGTTTGGTGGAAGGTTAGATGCTACATCGCAGTTCACTCCACTTTGTTCAGCTAGGCATTGGACGATTATACGACGAAGTTAAATCTTTAAGTACTGGCTATTAATTTTGATGAAACTTAGAAATAGTTCTGCCAACATATTGTTACGGTTATATCAAAATCGCTACAAAATTTAACATAAACTGCTATCCAATTCAACATCAATTCTATACAAAAGAAAGCAAATTAATAATCATCATCATCAATAGAACGATCATGAAACAAATACAAAATTTGGTTTTTAGGAAGGACCACAAAAATATTTTTAGTGTATTAGTTGTTGTATTCATGTTCTTTTCTAGGTAAATTACAGTGAAGGACAAATACACATTATTTGTTATTTTGTTTTAAAGAACATTCCGGATTAAAAAATTTAGCATACGATCGATTCTGCTAGATCGGACTAAATACTATTTAAACAGGTTTGTTTTGGTTAAAACTAATCAATGGTAAAGGAAACGCTGTATCATGAACCTAAAACCGTGTAAATAGAGGCAAAGTTATTTTTTAATTGTGAATAAATTTGTATGTGATATTAAATAGAAATATTGTGTATTATTTTGGACGCTGTGTTATACTGGAAATTTCTATAGGAAACCTTTGGAGTTTCTGAAACTATTGTTTTCCGTTTGTTGTGACACATCAAAGGTGTTGGAGACTTAATAAAACTAGCAGTTTAAGCTTACTTATCAGAGATCGATATCACGATATTGAACAATATGATGGCTGAGTAGCAGCTATTTCTTTTCAAAATCAGAAAAGACAAACATCTTATCACAGTACTAGCATCTAGATATAAAATGCAAGTATTCTAGTTTAAACTTCTATTGATAAGCAATGATTTTTCATTAATAACGACATCAAATTTTAATATTGTTTTTTTGTTTTTACTTTACTAATATGTATCAGTTTTACGTTTTTCATAACAACAGGTTATGTTTAAAATATAGACTAAGATCTCGTTTGCAAACGTAATTAAAAAAAAAATTGAACACCTACCTGATTTATTTTTTGCACGAAGTCAGATGCATAAACCTGTAACATATAAAAAAATAAATAAAATTACTATACATTTTAATTTTTTTAGGATTTTAAATTGAAATAAGTTCTGACCTCAAAAAAATAAAATCTCAGCTTAACCTTGATCATATATACAGACTCATTAAAAGAACTTATGCTAAATTCACTTCGAGCGTTGAAATACTAATTTAAAATTATAAAGAAAAAACCTATTCTCTTCATCTTAATTTTCGTTTTTATGGTTGCGATAATCACGATTTATTTAAATGAATTTTATGTCATTATTAAACCCATAATGCATCAAATGTTATAGCAAAACAATAAAAGCTATAATTATTAGAATATTTGTTATTAATTTTTCAAAATGAATCAGCTAATAAATAAAAAATTTAATTGCTACAAATAATTTTTGGTTGGTGAAACCGAATAAATCGGAATTACTTAAACAGGGTGTTCCAAAATTCACGTTAGATTTGAATTTTTTGGCAATGAAACATGCGCGTGACAATATAACAACAGAACAATGCGTTTTCAATGTTAAAATTCACTTCATCAACTGTAAAGAGATTACTTATAAAATTCAAATCCTGGATCAATTAGTGATCTTTGACACTCTAGCAGACAAAAGATTAATATTGATAACCATGTCTCCATATTGTTTCAAGATAAATAGATTATTTTTTTAATAATAATTATGACACAATCAACTTTAATTCTTCTACTTCAAGCATCTATTTATTTTGAAATATAATTCTATTCCAAGTAAGTCATCATGGCTTAGTTATGTGAATTATGTGATTCATTTGCAAAGAAAAACAGCAAAAGAAAAGAAAACACTAAGACATTTTTTCATATAATATTGTAAGTCAATCAAAATTTGACATTGGTGAAGAATTAGAATTACCACATGGATTATGATAAAAGTTAATTAATTATTTTGTGGTTATTAAAATTAAACAAATTGACCATTTAAAATTAGCTCTTCGTTAATTTGAGGTGATGTTTGCCATTTTTTGATTCGAATGAACGATACCATCAATGGTTACAAAACGTTAGATTTGTAAAATCCTTTTACTAATTGCGACAGGTGAGCGTTATAATAAACAAAAACGCGTTAGCTCACCTAGCATAATTTCAGTTAAACCTACATTACCAACGGAGCGTTTTTTCAAAGCATACTGAAGCTGAAGTAGCTGAAGTTACTAAAGGCATCTCTTGTTAGTTTGAAGAGCGAGCAAGAACGTGCTGTTAATGTGATAAAATTACATTAAATTAAATAAACGTTATTTTTGTTTTAAAAACTACCTTCTTTCAGCTTTATAATACCACCTAGATCGAATCAATATCTTTAATAGAAAAAGTTTTACAGCTAAAACTGCAAAACACAAAAATACGACTTTTCAAGTGGTTTATTTTGGGTGGACCGGAAATGGGTCGTGCAAAAATTAAATCCTTGTGGATTTTGATCTTTTGAACCCTAAAGAACATTTCCACAAAGTTTGAGTAAAATCTAAAACAGTACAGCAAGAATTTTTCTTTTTTCGATGATTTCAGATGGAACCAAAGTTCAACTTCAAGTCGGCACGGGTTAACTTTATTTGATTGACCTAAAATTTCTTGCAGTTCATTTTCATATGTATACACACCGATTTAGGGGGTGAGACCAAAAATATATCATAATTTTTTATGATTTTTTTATATATATATATATATATATGTATATTTATATATATATATATATATATATATATATATATATATATATATATATATATATATATATATATATATATATATATATATATATATATATATATATATATATATATATATATATATATATATATATATATATATATATATATATATATATATGTGTATATTTATATATATATATATATATATATATATATATATATATATATATATATATATATATATATATATATATATATATATATATATATATATATATATATATATATATATATATATGTATATATATATATATATATATATATATATATATATATATATATATATATATATATATATATATATATATTAACGATATGAGATATAACGAAAACGACCGGCACTCTCACGGTCGCATTTGTTGAGGTAGATCAAAAAAATTTTCTTTACATGTGTGTTCTATTAATATCTCGGACAAGTTCGTGAATCAGCAAAATCCGACACGTGGTTAAGGAACTAGAGTCTTTTTTCTAAAAAAAAATTGATTTTTTAAAACCGTTATAACGGCCGTTTGGATACTAATATTTTAAAAAAGTTAACAAATTTAGAATCTTTGGAATTTTTTTTATCAACATGTTTTAAAAATAGACCTCTGCAGTTAGAGGTTCCTGAGTGAGTGGCTCCAACAAAAAAGTTTGCAAAAAAAATTTTTTTTTTGAAACAACCGGCACTCTCATGGTCGCATGTGTAAGACCAGATCAGAAAGCCTTTTCTAAAAACGTGCGTTTTATTAATATCTTGGACAAGTTCGTAAATCAGAAAAATCCGACACAGGGTTAAGAAACTAGAGGCTTTATACTAGAAAAAAACTCTGTTTTTTAGATTCGTTATAACGGCCGTTTAGATTCTAATATTTTTAAAAACTTCATAAATTTAGAATCTCTGAAACCTTTTTAATCAGTTACTTTCATAAAAAGACCTCTGCTGTTGGAGGTTTCTGAGTGAGCGGCTCCAACAAAAAAGCTTGTAAAACACAAAATACGTTTGAATCAACCGGCACTCTCACGGTCGCATTTGTAGAGCCAGATCAAAAAACCTTCTGTTAACATGTGTGTTTTATTAATATCTTGGACAAGTTCGTAAATCAGAAAAATCTGACACATGATTAAATAACTAGAGGCTTTATACTAGAAAAAAATTCGTTTTTCTAATCCGTTATAACGGCCGTTTGGATGCTAATATTTTTAAAAACTTCATAAATTTAGAATCTGTGGAAACATTTTAATCCGTTTCTTATAAATATAAATCTCTGCAGTTAGAGGTTTTTGACTTGTTGGCTTCAACAAAAAAGTTTGCAACAATCCATAGCTACAATTTCCAAAAACCTTATAACAGTCAATGAAAAAAAAATAAAAAGGTTTGAATAGAAAAAATTAATTTTTTTTCTTAGAAATAAACTATTTTGATATTTTGCAGTAATTGCACGACATATGATATAGCGTAGGTTTATGTCATAAATTGTCACACACATATTCTGTGGTAGATTTGATATTTGTTTGTTGCAAAATTGGATAGATATAGTTTTGCTTATATGTAGCTAATTTTCTTTTTAAATTTTGTTCGATATCTGTTTGAAATTAGTTTGTGTTGTTTGAACTAATCTGATACATCAGATTCTACTGGCACACAAAACTGTCTGATCTCGAAATCTACCTATTTCTAGCGGATATACGAGCCGCTTGGACTTTTTTTTTCAAAAATCGCAAAACCATGATTAATATTAAATATTAAAGCAAATTTTTGAAACTTGTAAGCAATTCGAATGTAAGAGGAACTCGAATGTGTTGACCTTTACGACCAATAATAATAAATTTTATCTTCGGGGCTAATGGGAAGTGACGTTCGTATGGTGCTTGGAATGGTTTACGTACTAAGTCCGAACGTAATAAGACATGCGAACAAGACTGCAGAGTTTTGGAAACGAAAATTTTAGGAGAAGTATGTCTTGAAGCTATGGATGGCCGTAGGTGATTAAGATGTGGTTTCAGTTGTGAAACCAAATCCGAATGAGGAGTGGAGTTAGAATTTTGGCTAAAGAATTCTTCAAGAAGACGTATATTAGTACCGTAGACTAGCTCTGCCGATGAAGATTGAAAGTCTTCACGGAAAGTGGTTCGTAAGCCGAGTAATATTGACTGTAGAATACGCGTCCTGTCCATTCGGCCATGATAGCAGTTTTTTGGGTTTGATGCCAACGTTCAATGAGTTACATTTAGGATTGTAACTTGTAGTTCCTTTACTTTGAAACCGATAAGTTTAGACAACTCACTAATAAGGTTGGATTAGAATTGGGAGTCCTGATCAGTGACGGTTGCTGCAGGCATTCCGAAACGAGGAATCCAGTTGGAATAAAGAACTTAAACTCCCGTTTCAGCAGTGATATCCGAGATAGGAATGACTTCAGGTCGGCAAGTGCAGCGGTCATAATTGTGAGACATTAGCGCTAATCCTTAGAAGTAGGAAGTGGACCAATAATGTCCATAAGTATCACGGAAAATATTTGAGAAGTTGAGGGATAGTTTCCCAAAGCAGATTGAGTATACCGAGAAAGATTTGCCTTTTCGTAAGCCCGGCAGTTTTTTGCCGTTTGTGGCACATCCTTTTTAATGAATGGCCAAATGACTTTATCAGTAAAAAGTTTGACAGAACTGTGGACTCCTGGTTGAGATAAATTTTGGAGGCTACTGAAAACAGATTGGCGAAAATGCTTCGGAATAAAAGGTCGTGCGTTACCAGAAGAGGTATCGCACAAAATAGTCTTAGCATTAGAATTGCCAAACAATAAAGGAAACGATCAGAATTGCAGTGTGGGACTAGTGTCCACTAGCTCTTTGAGTTCATTTATCGTTGAACTGAGCATCAGTAATTTCGTCATAGTTAATGTTTTCTGGAATTGATATTTGCTCGACGAGGACTTGCTCAGGATTTTGCGACGAAGATAAGAGGTTTATACCTTCAAGGAGATACCGAAAGTGTTTGATAACAGAATAAGCTGCTAGGAGTTCGCGATCATAAGTGCTGTATTTCTGTTGCATTTCATTAACTCGCACAGAGAAGAACCTAAGCGGTATCCATCAATTGTCAATTTTTTGTTCGACAACGGCGCCAAGTGCCTTGTCGGAAGCGTCGACCATTACGGCGAAATCGGGCAGCGTGTGAAGGATGGGTTGTTGTCTCACTGAGTTGCCACTTGCATAAGTATAAGGCTTGAATGGCGTCTTAAGACCATTGAATGACGCGTTTGTCATTCTTTTGGAACCATTCAGGAAATCATTTGGCTTGAATGCCACTAGCGTGAGGAATGAATCTACGATAGAAGTCTATCATTCCTAGAAAACAGCGGAGTTGCATAACCGTTTTGGAACGTTCGAAACGAGTAATAGCAACAACGTGTTCATTACTAGGTTTGATTCCAGATGTGCTAATCAATCAGATATGCTATAAAGTCAAAGTTGGTATTAGTAATGATAAAAATTTGCATTCATGAAATTGGTGCCACAAATCCGGAATGTGTGGAATAGGATATTTATCAGGAATTGTTATATTATTAAGAGAATAAGTCACCGCAAGGTCTCCATTCGCCGTTCTCCTTTTTAAGGAGATGGAGAGGAGAGAACTAAGAACTGTTAGACGGTCGGCACAGCCTTAAGACAACATTAAGTCAAATTCAGTTTATCTGGAGCTATTCGGTGATATTTTTTTTTTTTTTTTTTTAATAAAATGTGTTGTGTAATAGGGTTTAGAATATGTGTCACAACAACACATAAATACCTTTTAAGACCCAGGTCTAGACCTGGGTCCCACAACAACTGGCGTTCTAAGGTGTAGATTAACGCTTTTTTTAAACATCTGTGGGTTGAAGCCACCTGAGACTAAGTGTTCCGGCAAACGTTTCCATTTGTACGCAGTTCGGACAAAGAAGTCTCTCTGCGATCTGCCAGTATGACAGCGCGGGATCTTTACCGTTTCACTGGTTGTGGCAGCCGATTGCCGAGTGGAACGGGGGTAAGAATAAGTTTGAGGCATGATGCCGCTGATTTCATCTGAGCACTGCTGATGACGATATTTGTAAAAAACAACGAGGTCAGCAACAGTGCGACGATGTTGTAGGGAATCAAGTTTTGATGTCAAAGTTCGATCACCTACAATTCATATAGCTCGTTTTTGAACAAAGTCCAAGAGGGCCAAGATGGAAACAGAGGCAGCACCCCAAACTTGACAGCAGTACTCCATACAGGGACGAATATAGGGCTTATAAACATGGAGCAATTGGTATGGAGTGAAAAAATTTTTGCATCTATTTAGGAGGCCGAGTTTTTTAGACGCGCTTTTTGCCATCGCCATTACATGATCGTTCCAGAGTAGGTCATTTGAAACTGTGACACCCAATAAACGAATGTTTTTACATTCACCTATTGGTTCATCACACATACTAAATAAAATATCTTTGGGGAACTCGGTCT
Organism: Diogma glabrata; assembly: GCA_963693315.1. Lineage (NCBI taxonomy): Eukaryota > Metazoa > Arthropoda > Insecta > Diptera > Cylindrotomidae > Diogma > Diogma glabrata. The sequence goes on along the minus strand of OY856186.1, from coordinate 69,505,915 downwards.
TTAATCTGGAAACAATCAACAGCTGTGTTTTGGTGGAGTTGAAATTGACAAGGTTTTGGTCACTCCAGTCGGCGACTTTATTCAGGTCTTTGTTCACGTTTATGGCAGCGTCTCTCCGGGCAGGATTAATTCGTTCGTGCATTTTACCTTTTAAAGGAAGGGGCTCGAACGACTTGTGCAGAGTACTATCATCTGCAAAACTATTTATTGGGTTACTGGTGATTTTCAACAATTCGTTGATATAAATCAAAAATAGGGTTGGGGATAATACTGAGCCTTGGGGTACACCAGCGTTAATTATTTTAGACTCAGAAGAAAATCCGTCTAAGGTTACCGAAATGTAAATGTAATTTACGCGAAACAGGAGGCCACGTGTCCATTACGTGAGTCACATTATGTTTGACAGGTTTAGCCAAATTACTTTCGGACGTTAAGTTCTTAAAGTTTTTGAGAATATTGAGAATTTCGGTATTCACTGTATTATTACTCTGCTGTAGTTATTTATACATAGGGCTCGTAAAATACTCGAACATTAAGTATCCGGGTATCGAGTAGTTATTTTACTCAAATACCCGGGTACCCGGGTAACCCGGGTATTTGGATAATTAAAACAAAACAAATTTTCAATAGTTCATTTGTAGATATTTAATTCAATTAATATTTGTATTTATTTAATTCAATTAATTTAATTCTTAAAAATATGTTAAACGTTAAATGAAATCAAATTTTATAGAGCAAGAGCCCGCGACGGCCAGACTTTCGTTATTTTATAAAAGCTGAAAGTTTTTCTGCGCATACCCCCTAGTCAGGTAGGAACGATTAGCGACATATGAAGTTTGGATCATGGTGGCTTTGGCAGGGAGCAGGTAACAAAGGGGCCTCCAAAGTTTCGTGAAAGTATAAAAGGCAATTTTTTATATATTCTTCGGGATAGTATTAGAAGTCACGTCACCCATTGCCAGACACTTACTATCGTGGTAACCCCCTGCCAGACACCCTTAAATTTAAACAAATTGATGAAGTTTAAGGGTGTCTGGCAGGGGGTTGCCAATATAGTAAGTGTCTGGCAATGGGTGACGTAACTTCTAATACTATCCCGAAGAATATACAAAATAATTACCTGCTATACTTTCACGAAACTTTAGAGACTCTTTATTACCTGCTCCCTGCCAAAGCCACCATGATCCAAACTTCATATATCGCTAATCGTTCCTACCTGAGTAGGGGGTATGCGAAGAGAAACTTTCAGCTTTTATAAAATAACGAAGGTCTGGCCGTCGCGGGCTCTTAGTCTATTATAATAATATAACATTTACTATAACTTTTTGTTTATGAAATAGTATTTTAAAAATATTAAGCCATTGAGTGTGGAAGGAGCTAACGAACTGCGAATTTTGGTTATTATATTGTCGGCTACTGAAAACACCCGTTCGTATGCGGTTGATGTAGGATTTATAGTAAGCAATGAAGCGTACAGATTATCTAACATTTGGTTTCGCTTACTTCCATTTGTCTCCATAAATCGAAGGGATTGCTCAACATTTAAATTTTCTTTGGTTTTAGTTATATATGATGAAAGACAATGCAGTAGCTCATTATATACTGATGTTTGTTCCCACTCTCCATCAGAAGAACTTGAGCTTTGATCTGCAACTACGATGTTGTTTTCATTCGAGTATAGATGTAATAATAATTGATGAGCAAGCTGCTTTGTAGACATTTTTGTTGCTTAGCTTAAAAACTCATTGCCTTTTGGAAAAATACCATGATGCAAATATAACAATAATATTATTATATCCTTTTGTCGACGTCCATCAACTTCGTTTTTCAAATTTTTATATAGTTCACGAGAAAGAGGTGTACTAATCTCGTTTATTTTTTTTTTAGAATGTAATTATTTTAGTTAAACTAAGTTAAAGTTAAGTTAGTTAAAAAATTTTAATTATAAAAATAATGGAAATTAAACAATCGGAAAATAAATGTATTGTCGTTTGTGTGGGAGTACTCAGGAATCTCTCAAGGATCTACATTTTAAGGTCATAGAAGTATTTCTAAAAGATCTAGGTTCATTAATTTTCTGAAACATATATTTTTTGAAAGTATTTTTTGGACAAATCAGGAAAAGCGACAGTGAGCGTCATAAGAACTTTGTTTTTGTAATACCCGGGTACTCGAAGCTATTACCCGGATATTCGAGTAGTAAAATTTTTGACCAAATACCCGGGTACCCGGTTATCCAATACCCGAGTATACGAGCCCTATTTATATATTCAATTTTTGGCTTGTTCTCTTTATTCCCATCAAACAATTTAGCGTACGTACCCAAAAGTATTCGATTTTTGCACGGAATTCCATGCCCATTTTTCATGTTTAAATGAGAATGTATATGTGTTACGTAAAATCAAAATTTAATCAAGCTATACCATGCATATGGAATAGATGTTATTGGTTTTAGTTTTCCAAAAGTGTCAGGTAAAATTTATATTTGTTTGTGCGGTTTACATAAATGAAAATGTCGGTGGTATTTTTACAAAGAAATAAAAGAAGAAATGGATGATTTAATATTTTTTTGAAAGTATATGGGTTACGTTAAAATCAAAATTTATGTCACTATACAGAACTTTCGATATTGTACGTGTATCTCGTGTATATCGTGTACCTGTATGTGTTTCCTGAAGCATCACTACGTCAATGTCGTAATCTTTTAGTAATTGTTGTAATTGTTCAGTTTTTGATTTATTAATGCCTCTAGCGGGTCCAATATTTTTTATTTTATTATCTATTGTAGTAGGGCAGCACCTTACTAGAATGGGGCGGCACTACACTTGCTCATTACGACATAGTACAATCCAATTATTTTAAAACAATAACCTATTTAATATGTAATAAAGATTTGTTTTTTTTTACAGAATCTGCCGTTCGAAAATTTTCCAGTGCTTCGGAACAATTGACGTAATAAATTACATAAAGAAATGGTTTCAGCGTGCAAAAGATAGAATACGGAAACAAAAAAATAAAAGCTCCTGAAACTTCCATAAAGTTCCTAACCATACAATATGGAATTATATTTATCTAAATGGATTATATTTTATTTTAAACTAGATGTAAGATGAAATTATGATGTAAGATGAAATTAGATGTGATGAAATAATTATTTAAAAAACTGTTCTAATATTTAATAGAAAGTGATGAATTAATTATATTTAATAAATCTCTGTGATAAATTTATTTTTATATAAAGAGTTAATATATTTCACAAAATATACTTTCTGAATTGATTATATACTATACTGAATTGAATTAAGTAATTTAATAAATAAAAAATTATCAAAACAATAAAAAATTATTTAATTTACTCACATTACATCCAGAGTGAACTATTATTGCACGCATAGTTTACATATTTCATTCGGAAAGCGCATGCAATATGGCACGAAAATGAGTATTAAAAGGGTGTGGAATGCGTACGGAAAATTCGTACTCACCGACATATACATGCAATACCGAAAATATTTGACGCGGAAAATTGTGAGAGTTCATCGACCAGGGGTATGGAAATTCCGGCCCTGAGAGACACCTATTCCGAGTATGCCGTGCAATTTTCCGTGCGAAAATGGTACGACTTTCCGTGCGCATTGCTTATTGGGTTATTCTCTTTTAACAATTTGTTTATATAATAGTATTTTCATAGCAATATTGAGTTAGCTAGCATACAGTGGCTCTGACATTTTTAACCTCCTTTATACATAAAGCTAGCTACGTGAATATGAAACGAAGACTCGGTGGTAATCAAATATAACAACAAAATATTGAAGGGCAGTGGTTTAGAGTACGAGTAAGGAAAAAATTAAGTCAGAGGTAAACTTGTTAGATAGAATAAGTAAGTAGAAAAGTAAGACTTAAGTTTGTCGCCTTTTAAATATTTGTATACCTCAACATATTACATTTTTAGTTGTAAGGATCGTTATGAACTATCTTAAAAATATATATGGAAAAAACTTTTAATATTTATAACCAAAAAATAAAACCTTAGCTATTCTGTTCTTAATACAAAAAACAGTGATATTATGTAAAAAAACATCATATATGTATACTTTTGACCGTGGCGGCATTTTTATTTACAGTTCAGAAAATAGAATCGAATGTGGAATAAAACTTTTGGAAAGTTGGTTGGATCTACAAAAGTCAAAAAAAAATCATGAAATTCAGTAAATTTACGAGCGGATTGAAACTTGCGTCTTATATGGATCGAGCCACTTGGCATATAAACATTAAGAAGAAATAACTACGTCATTAGAACGTAATTCTCAAAATGATTAGAGTTAGGTAACAGACTATTCTCTCACTCTCGCAAAACATTAAAATATTTTCGACATTTTCACTAAATCGCTTAAAACGAAATAACACACTCAAACAAAAAAACTCCGGTAACTCAATATTTCTTTATTGTACAAAATGCTAACATAAATATTTCGCAAGATGATTTGATGCTTCTTAATTATAAAAAAGTAAATATTTTAAGAATGATACAAAAAAAAAGTTAAATGATAATATATTTACATACATCTATTAGAGTAGAGATCTGTTTTATATTAATAAAACAAACATAAAATAAAAGAAAAAGATGAAGAATTTAATCTTTTTTTCCTTCGAAACGATATCGAGAAATACAAAACTAATAAAATCCATTGCAGACAAATTTTCTTTTTCTGCAGTTTTTTCTTGTAAATTTTTCTTTATCGAATGAAGAAAAGTCAAAACAAAAATATTTTTTTTTCTTATTTTCATTTATTCACTTACTTACTTCAGTTTCTCACTTTTAATCTTTAAAGAATTTCTATTTCCTTCGTGAAATTGAAAGCAGAATTTTTGTAAAAAAAAAAAACTTACTCTCATTTTTTTTAGTTTAAGATTATTTTTTTATTCTTTTTAACTGTTAAGATCGTCTTTTAATCGTGTCGTCGCTGACCTTTTTTTTAATTTCATATTTGTTATTGGTATTGTTGTTGTGTTTTTTTTTTGTTTGTTGTGTACATATATCGTTTTATTCTTTTTGGTTTTGATAAAAAGAAAATACAACAAATACGAGTATACCATAAGACATGAATTTCAACACAACACAGTTATCACATATAAGCGTATATAACTGTATTTAACGTAAGCATGGAAGATGGTATACAATTAATGAATAGAATTTTTTTTTATACGTGTATGTTTGCATGATGATGATCGTACGATATTGTTATAAAAAAACCGACTGTTACAATAAATATAAGTAAATGTCTCAAATCTGATGATGGTTTAAATAGAATTTAATTCGATGAATTTATAAAATAAAATTGTATAAAGAAGAGGGTATTGCCCTTCCCATGTAATTTATTATTTGTTAAATTTATATTAATGAATTAAATATTTTCTGCTATTAAGTTTTGTTATATTTGCTGTTCTTTGAATGTTATATGCTCAATTGTTGGTTAAGAATATAAGTTGGAATAAATTTAACTTAATTTAAAATCAATGCTGGTTTGGTTTTCAGTTTTCTTTTGTGCTTATTTTACTTTCATTGACTTAGTAACATTTATTATGTGAAACTATTATTAAAAAATTAAATAGGTTGGAGACGGTATTATTATTATTCAATATTAATGTTAAAAAAATAGTTTTAAAACTGAAAGTATTTTCTGTAATCGATATGATAGCGGAAGCAAAACTTCTTGTGATTACTATATAAAACTCAAAGCGTCTAATAGTCTTTCTTTGTATAAACGCGTGTACACTGAAAATGGAATCAAACTGTGAATTTACGACTATGTCAATTTCAGTTTCTCGTAAAGAACAGCAACGACCTGTTAGGTCATTTAAAAGCCTCTCCATATGTTCATTTATATGATGGCCTGTCATAAGTTACATCATTATTCTGGAGTGCTATTAATCCGCACCGCTAAAGGAATTATCTTAGTGACTTTACAGTATTCAGTTTGATAAGTGCCTATTGTTTTAGACCGATGATTATGATATGCTTGTCGACCAGACGATAAACACTTTAAGGAATATGAAGTCTGATCAGTTTGAAGCTTTTTATTTGGCAGTGGCATCTGACTTTTCGATAAAGACGAACCCTATGCTTCCTTAGGCTATGCTACAAATAGTTAAAAGCTTTGAATACAGATCCTTGAGAGCGTATGGCCATTATATCCAATTAGTGTTGCATTATAATATACCAAATGCTGTAAAGGGCCTGACAATTTGTAGAGCTTATTTAAACCTCATCCTAGGCCAAAAAAAATCTAGTCTAATCGCTTTCCTTTTTTACCATAACCATATCCTAATTGGTTTCATTACGAGCTTTTAAAGCTCTGTTCAGAAATATCTTAAAAGTTTGGCTAAGTTTGTCTAAATTTATGTTCCATCAGACCGCTCTGTATGCCTCATATTTCCTCATTTCGGATCACACACTTTTGTAAGTCTAATCTACATTTCGAACTCTGACAAAGGTGGGTTCTGCTGTTCTTTATAGAAAATTAATTTTTTCAATGCTGATTGATTGGATTGTCTGCTGAGTCAGTAGATTTTTTTTCTAGCTAGAAAATCATAGACGTATAGACTGGCGCAATCGTTAGCTTTTCTTTACCTTGATTTTAGATTGGTCACTCTTATACTTTTAATTAATAACACAAAATAGATCACAAAAATATATGAGGCTAATAGTTAGTGCCGTTAGTGTGTGGTCATCTTTAAGAATGGCGTCGAAATAGGGACATTTGTATTTCCAACATTCAAGCAAATTAATTTAGCACCTATACTAGGTTGCAGATTAATTTGTCGAAACTAAAGTTTGTCAGTCTTGACTCTTGACAGTGGTAACATGTTGACAGTGGTAGCATGTTGACACTGGCGCCGAAACAGGAAAATTTCTCTATACAACTTTCTAGCAAACCTGAGATTATGTGATCCACTCTTACTATGTTACCTACTAGTGTGTCAAAAGTTAAGCATGTCTTACTCTCCATATAGATTAAATAATCCCATATCATTCAGCAAATAACTTTAAATATAAATGAAAAGTAAGATAAAAAATGGCAGCAAATCGGAGCGAAATGAGTCAGATCATAAAAGAAATTAGGATTAACATCAATCAACAGTAAGAAGTGATAAACAACAATTTCATTCATCAATTTATTTATGAACAAATTGCTGCTAATAAAGAAGTCATAAGTATATCCATCAGTCGGTAATTAACTATTAATCATGATGAAGTAAAACATTATATTGACACTGGAACGGAAAACTCGATTCATCAACCTTTAAGGAGATGAAAATTAAAGAGTCTTGTGTTATTGAACCATCAGGAGATTCATAGAAATCTATGTACTAAACAAAATACTGCCTATATAATACATAAGAACGTAAAGTTTATATTTAATATCTGTTCTGGGGAACAATGGCATAGTAAAATTATGAACTAAAGAAGCGATTTTACCGAAATGCTATATTGCGGAGCAAAATTGAAGTGAGACTATGGAGTACTAACATAGTTTCTCTATAGTAAAGAAATCTAAATGGACAAGGAGTATATGTAGGTAAAATAAATCAACGGATACATTTAAATAGGTACTCCATATATGGAAATGCCAGTGCATTATCGATACAACTATATCAAGCGAATTACATGTTTTCCTGTCGACAGGAAAATATTGTGATCGTCATCGATGTAAAAACTACAAGTGCTTTCTAAAGAGGACTATACTATTGAAACCATAAAGATAGATCAATAAAAAAGGCCGGCTTCTAAAAAAGGCATGATTTCGGCAAGCCCTTTAATCAAGCAATCGCAGAATGGTGTCAGAAACCCAAACAATATGCGGCTGTAAAAATCTCTACACACACAAAAAAAAATGTTGTAGTCGGACCAGTTCTGATAGCTGATACTCGATATCGACTTAATAAGTAGCTTGAAGCGTGCGTACTGCGTAATTAGTAATTAGCGAGCAACAACCCTCGTTCAACCTTTAGTAATTACTTCGGAGATCCACGCAGATCAAAGATGGAGCTTTGAGTCAATTGGATTCTAAGACAGTTTTCCAGATAGTTTTCTGAAATATATTCTACATTTGATGACGTAGAATATGTAGAAAAATGTTAACGAAAAATGTAGAAGAGCAGTGAGGAGATTGAAGACTGAAGATTGTCAAATTATCTTTGACATTGTTAGATCTATTAATTTTAGTCGGGTTTGTATGTGTTTGCCGAATACATACGTGGTACTCTCGATGGAAGGGTATAAGTTGATGTGATTTTCATAAAGCGTTTAACAGAGTATGTTACGATACACTTATTCGTAAACTGAGCATCTTGGGAATTGGAGATACTCTGTTGAAATGGATCAAAAGTCATCTTAAAATGAAAACCCAGCGTGTTTGTATACAAATCATTATCAAATCATGTATATAACAATACAATAATGTATATAAATCATTTTGAGACAAATCCTATTACAGTCACTTCAGGAGTACCGCAGGGGTCACATTTGGTATCGATTTTTCGATTTTTCGATATCGACTATTTCAATCTTAACAATTGGAACCTTTACATCAACAAATGCCACTCAATGTCATTCTTTGGTAGGAAAAGAAATGCTCCTAAATTTGATTACTTGGCTATTAATAATGAAAAGGATCTTGGTGTTATCTTCACATCCAATTTTTCCTACGCGCCACACGTTGAACACATATGCGCTCGCATGTGTAGAATGTTTGGTTTTGTATTACGTGCGTGCGATTTTAATTCAATTAAACCTAATCTTGATTTGCTTTGTTTTTGTTTCCAGTATATGTTTCTTTATTCGTTTGAATTTCGGCTTAGCGGGTGATTGGGCCATCGAAGCCTAGCCAGTTTCCAGAGCTGCTGGATAAGGTATAGTGGCATACCGTGGGCGAAATATTCTTGTTTCAACGTAATTAAATCACATCCCATATTATTCTGATGAAGTTCACCCGTTCGCCCAAGCGGTCACCCGTTTAAGTTGTAACCTTCTTGTTGCTTAGCTTCATTGTAACTGATGTTGTCGTCTTAATTACCTCTCCATCTCGAAACGAACGAACGAATGGAATTCACAACTGTATCTCCTTTTCGTGGACTTCTAACGCGCCTTCGACTCAATCAACAGAAGCGCGATATGGAAGACACTTTGTGAAATGGGCGTTTCAAAGAAAATAATTGATCTAATCAAAGAAATGTATCGGAATGCTGGAAACAGAATACAATACAAATGACATCAAAGTGATAAATACTACAACCACCGACGAGTGAGACAAGGTTGTGAACTATCCTCGCTACTATTTCTAATAGTACTAGATAGTATCATGCGAAAGCTCGATGATGCTAGTCCAAATGGAATCCAATGGAACACAACAAGACGGCTCAATGATCTAGACTACGCAGATGGCATCCGCCTGCTTACATACACACATACGGACATGCAGAAGAAAATACAAAAGCTATGAACCCTTGCACATGAAGTTTGTCTCAACATCATCATCAGAAAAACAAAGGCTATGAGATTGCATATAATACAAAAGTGGATGAAGGTGATAAATTTGTGTACCTTGGTTGTACAGCAGTAAAAACAGGCGGGACTGAAGAAGATATAGGTCAGCGTATTAATAAAGCCCGAAATACATTCAATATGCTTCACAAGATCTAGAATGAATCCGTTGTGTCAAGAAAGACAAAGCTACCAATGTTCAATGCATGTGTCAAGTCAGTACTGCTGTATGGGTGTGAAACATGGAAACCTGCAAGAAAGATCACAAACTAACTATAGGTGTTTGTGAACAAATGCCTGAGAAAACTGATCAAATGCTTCTGACCGAACACCATCAGTAATCAGGAACTTCTGCGATGAACAGAGCAGTTAGACATTGAGCTTTATACAAAGGAAATGGAGATGGATAGGACATACACTTAGAAAATCAGCTGAAGAATCCACAAGGTAAAAGGAATGTTGGAAGACCACCCATTACGTGGAAGAAAACGGTGCTAGCCGAAGCAAAACAAATCGGCAAGACATGGGGTGAACTGAAAGCGGTTGCCTCCCAACAGAGTTAGATGGTCCAGTGTAGTAGACGCCCTATGCTTCTAAATAGAGATAAAGAAAAAAAACAAACCTAATCTTGTTGGATATATCAACCTAGTACGATGTCATATGGACTTCGCATCCCTGATTTGGATTGCACACCATTTTAAATATATTTTGATGCTATGAAAGAATACAAACAAAATTTGACAAACATTTATTCCAGGGTGGGTTTTCGCATAACATTTCTTATAAATTTTGTTATTTTTGTTAAATGTTTGTTTTTATACAAACATAAAATTTAAAATTTACTGATATAAATAATGCAATAAAATAAAATTAACTTAAATTAAATAGAATAAAATAATCAAAATAAAATAAAATATAATAAAATAAAACGAAATAAAATAAAAAATAATATAATAAATAAAATAAAATCAAATGAAATGAAATGAAATGAAATAAAATACAATAAAAAAATTAAAATAGACAAAAATAAAATAACAAGAACAAATAAAATATATCAGAATTATTATTAGAATTAAGCATACATATTAGAAATGCCTCCTAACTTTGTATCGGTTTAAAAATAAAAATATGGAGGGGCTGAAATCTCAAGCTCTGAGATATCAAGACTTCGGTTTTGGTTAAGGATTTTATATAGTTTTCGGCATAAAACTTTTATGAGGACTTTGTTTTTAATATTGGGCAGCGATGTATGTCAAACATAACTCTTTGTTAAAGAACATGTATTTTTTTTATCTCTGTTTAGAAATCATAACAGATCATAAATTAACATAATTTAGAGAAAAGATGATACACTCCGCAAACTACTCAAAAACCTCTCCATTTATCGTTTCGAGAAAATATAACAAAATCACAAATTCATATTTCTTTCAAAATTCTAAAAATATTCAAAAAATTATTACAAAATCAAAGATTAAACTTTTTCAAAAATTCTGAAAATATTGCAAAAATTATAACACCTTCAAAAATTGAAACTTTTTTCAATATGCCAAAAATTAGAACAAAATCAAATATTTAAACTTTTTCTAAGTTCTTATAATATTCAAAAATTCTTATAAAATTCAAACTATTTCAAAAATTCTATAAATATTGCAAAAATTATAACAATATCAACAGTTGAAACTTTTTTCAAAATTCCAAAAATTATAATAAAATCAAAAATTTAAAATTTTTCAAAATTCTAAAAATGTTCCAAAAATTCTTTCAAAATCAAAAATACAAACTTTTTTCAAACTTCCAAAAATATTTCAAAATCTATAACAAATTCAAAAATTTCCATGTCACATTCACGTCATACAAACAGCAAATTTTTTTTTCCAAAAAATTGGCTAAAAAAATAAATGAAATCATTTTTTGACATACTTGAATATTTTTTTTTACAAACTTATAATGCAATAAAATTCTCAATAATAATAATATTATGAACATTACATTTCATTTCATCCAAATAAATAATTTTATTATTTTCTAAAAAAAAGAAATGAAAATCTTCCTTTTGACACACTTGACAACATTTTTTTGACAAACTTATAATGCCATAATTCGCTATAGTAATAATAAAATTTCATGTCATACAAATAATTAATTTTATTTTTTCCAAAAAATTGGGTAAAAAAATAAATCAAAATCTTTCTTTTGACACACATGACAACATTTTTTTGACAAACTTATAGTGCCATAATTCTCTATAATAATAATAAAATTTCATGTCATACAAATAATTAATTTTATTTTTTCCAAAATATTGGGTAAAAAAATAAATCAAAATCTTTCTTTTGACACACTTGACAACATTTTTTTGACAAACTTATAATGCAATAATCTAGTTTTTGGTCTCACATACCAATCCCGACCATCAAAATTTCTTCAAATTCAGTGTTTCTATTCGTAATCACTTAAAATGAACGTTTTTTAAGCATTAATATGCCCATTTCCATGTTTTGACACACTTGACGATTTTTTGACACACTTTCGGAACAGTCACCGAACAAATCGTCCTTTAAGCTCTTCTTATTGAGTAAAAGTATTTTAAGAAAAAAAAACTTTGAAATCCGTACAGCGGTTTTCTAGATTTCGTAGGTTGTGACGGCCGGCAGACAAACATACATATTTTTTGCTTTTTTAGAATCAGTAGGTACTAAAACGTCGAGAAATGCCAAAAAAAAAGTAAGGGTAAGAATTTCACTTTTGGCTCATGAATGCAATACTTATGTTTTTTGAAAACCGAAGTAATCCACTCATAACAAATAAATAACACTGGCTTATAATTGTTTATCATATTCATTCTATACGTTTATTTTAGTAATAAGTTAAAGATTCTCAATATTAAATGCACTAGTGTTAAAACTGCGAGAAAATGGTTAACAAGGAATACCCGAAGCTCCCAAGCTGATTATCTATGCGCCATGAAAGCCTCTGCAAAACTTCTACGTAAAAAGAAACGCGAACACATGAAGAGCTGCATCGAAAACATAGACCAACATGCGGCCAAAGGAAATTCAAAAGAGTGCTTTGCCAATGCACGGAATCTGACAAAAGATTTCCACCCAAGATCTACAGCTTTCAAAAATGAAAACAATGAACTTACAACAAGTGAACGTGATATGCTGGCAGTGTGGCGATTCCACTTTCAAGACCAACTGAATAGGATGAATGAAGTTCATCCTATTCGAGCAATTGCTCCATCAACTAGGAATTTTTGTCCCTTACCCAGCAATAGAAGAAGTGGAAGCAGCCATTAAAAAACTGAAAAATGGCAAATCACCAGGTTTCGATGGAATTCCCGCAGAACTTCTGAAAAATGGAGGAGCAGCTCTGATCTCACGTATATACGATCTGATTCTCGCAATCTGGGATTCTTGCAAGAAAAACTAGCTGCTGAAAACAACTCTCATTGTTCCGCTACATAAGAAAGGTGACCGTCTAAAGTGTGCAAATTATATTGTGGCATCGCACTGTTGAATACTGCATATAAAATACTAGCTAATGTCGTACTTGCTCGACTCATCCCGTTCGCCTTTCGTCCCAACCGCTCAACCACAGATCAATGTTTTACATTAAGGATGACTCTGGAAAAATGTTGGTAGTACAACATCAGCATTCAACAGCTCTACGTTGATTTCAGGCAAGCATATGATAGTATCATCCGCGACAACCTCTGGTCCGCACTCATATGCCTTGGTATCCCAGAGAAACTTGTTTCTCTGTGCAAACTCACAACATCGGGATCAAATTGTAGAATAGTAATCGAAGGGTCAGTTTCTGATCCTTTCGATATAACATCAGGTGTTCGACAAGGTGATGCACTCGCGCCCGTACTATTGAATTTGGCGCTGGAGTAAGCGATAAGAAAAAGCCGAATTGAGACACAAATTGCAT
>OY856186.1:69365960-69492235 GCA_963693315.1 Diogma glabrata | reverse complement strand
TCTTTTAGTAATTGTTGTAATTGTTCAGTTTTTGATTTATTAATGCCTCTAGCGGGTCCAATATTTTTTATTTTATTATCTATTGTAGTAGGGCAGCACCTTACTAGAATGGGGCGGCACTACACTTGCTCATTACGACATAGTACAATCCAATTATTTTAAAACAATAACCTATTTAATATGTAATAAAGATTTGTTTTTTTTTACAGAATCTGCCGTTCGAAAATTTTCCAGTGCTTCGGAACAATTGACGTAATAAATTACATAAAGAAATGGTTTCAGCGTGCAAAAGATAGAATACGGAAACAAAAAAATAAAAGCTCCTGAAACTTCCATAAAGTTCCTAACCATACAATATGGAATTATATTTATCTAAATGGATTATATTTTATTTTAAACTAGATGTAAGATGAAATTATGATGTAAGATGAAATTAGATGTGATGAAATAATTATTTAAAAAACTGTTCTAATATTTAATAGAAAGTGATGAATTAATTATATTTAATAAATCTCTGTGATAAATTTATTTTTATATAAAGAGTTAATATATTTCACAAAATATACTTTCTGAATTGATTATATACTATACTGAATTGAATTAAGTAATTTAATAAATAAAAAATTATCAAAACAATAAAAAATTATTTAATTTACTCACATTACATCCAGAGTGAACTATTATTGCACGCATAGTTTACATATTTCATTCGGAAAGCGCATGCAATATGGCACGAAAATGAGTATTAAAAGGGTGTGGAATGCGTACGGAAAATTCGTACTCACCGACATATACATGCAATACCGAAAATATTTGACGCGGAAAATTGTGAGAGTTCATCGACCAGGGGTATGGAAATTCCGGCTCTGAGAGACACCTATTCCGAGTATGCCGTGCAATTTCCGTGCGAAAATGGTACGACTTTCCGTGCGCATTGCTTATTGGGTTATTCTCTTTTAACAATTTGTTTATATAATAGTATTTTCATAGCAATATTGAGTTAGCTAGCATACAGTGGCTCTGACATTTTTAACCTCCTTTATACATAAAGCTAGCTACGTGAATATGAAACGAAGACTCGGTGGTAATCAAATATAACAACAAAATATTGAAGGGCAGTGGTTTAGAGTACGAGTAAGGAAAAAATTAAGTCAGAGGTAAACTTGTTAGATAGAATAAGTAAGTAGAAAAGTAAGACTTAAGTTTGTCGCCTTTTAAATATTTGTATACCTCAACATATTACATTTTTAGTTGTAAGGATCGTTATGAACTATCTTAAAAATATATATGGAAAAAACTTTTAATATTTATAACCAAAAAATAAAACCTTAGCTATTCTGTTCTTAATACAAAAAACAGTGATATTATGTAAAAAAACATCATATATGTATACTTTTGACCGTGGCGGCATTTTTATTTACAGTTCAGAAAATAGAATCGAATGTGGAATAAAACTTTTGGAAAGTTGGTTGGATCTACAAAAGTCAAAAAAAATCATGAAATTCAGTAAATTTACGAGCGGATTGAAACTTGCGTCTTATATGGATCGAGCCACTTGGCATATAAACATTAAGAAGAAATAACTACGTCATTAGAACGTAATTCTCAAAATGATTAGAGTTAGGTAACAGACTATTCTCTCACTCTCGCAAACAATAAAATATTTTCGACATTTTCACTAAATCGCTTAAAACGAAATAACACACTCAAACAAAAAATCTCCGGTAACTCAATATTTCTTTATTGTACAAAATGCTAACATAAATATTTCGCAAGATGATTTGATGCTTCTTAATTATAAAAAAGTAAATATTTTAAGAATGATACAAAAAAAAAGTTAAATGATAATATATTTACATACATCTATTAGAGTAGAGATCTGTTTTATATTAATAAAACAAACATAAAATAAAAGAAAAAGATGAAGAATTTAATCTTTTTTTCCTTCGAAACGATATCGAGAAATACAAAACTAATAAAATCCATTGCAGACAAATTTTCTTTTTCTGCA
Organism: Diogma glabrata; assembly: GCA_963693315.1. Taxonomy (NCBI): domain Eukaryota; kingdom Metazoa; phylum Arthropoda; class Insecta; order Diptera; family Cylindrotomidae; genus Diogma; species Diogma glabrata. The sequence goes on along the minus strand of OY856186.1, from coordinate 69,490,224 downwards.
GTTTTTTCTTGTAAATTTTTCTTTATCGAATGAAGAAAAGTCAAAACAAAAATATTTTTTTTTTCTTATTTTCATTTATTCACTTACTTACTTCAGTTTCTCACTGTTAATCTTTAAAGAATTTCTATTTCCTTCGTGAAATTGAAAGCAGAATTTTTGTAAAAAAAAAAAACTTACTCTCATTTTTTTTAGTTTAAGATTATTTTTTTATTCTTTTTAACTGTTAAGATCGTCTTTTAATCGTGTCGTCGCTGACCTTTTTTTTAATTTCATATTTGTTATTGGTATTGTTGTTGTGTTTTTTTTTTGTTTGTTGTGTACATATATCGTTTTATTCTTTTTGGTTTTGATAAAAAGAAAATACAACAAATACGAGTATACCATAAGACATGAATTTCAACACAACACAGTTATCACATATAAGCGTATATAACTGTATTTAACGTAAGCATGGAAGATGGTATACAATTAATGAATAGAATTTTTTTTTTATACGTGTATGTTTGCATGATGATGATCGTACGATATTGTTATAAAAAAACCGACTGTTACAATAAATATAAGTAAATGTCTCAAATCTGATGATGGTTTAAATAGAATTTAATTCGATGAATTTATAAAATAAAATTGTATAAAGAAGAGGGTATTGCCCTTCCCATGTAATTTATTATTTGTTAAATTTATATTAATGAATTAAATATTTTCTGCTATTAAGTTTTGTTATATTTGCTGTTCTTTGAATGTTATATGCTCAATTGTTGGTTAAGAATATAAGTTGGAATAAATTTAACTTAATTTAAAATCAATGCTGGTTTGGTTTTCAGTTTTCTTTTGTGCTTATTTTACTTTCATTGACTTAGTAACATTTATTATGTGAAACTATTATTAAAAAATTAAATAGGTTGGAGACGGTATTATTATTATTCAATATTAATGTTAAAAAAATAGTTTTAAAACTGAAAGTATTTTCTGTAATCGATATGATAGCGGAAGCAAAACTTCTTGTGATTACTATATAAAACTCAAAGCGTCTAATAGTCTTTCTTTGTATAAACGCGTGTACACTGAAACGTGAATCAAACTGTGAATTTACGACTATGTCAATTTCAGTTTCTCGTAAAGAACAGCAACGACCTGTTAGGTCATTTAAAAGCCTCTCCATATGTTCATTTATATGATGGCCTGTCATAAGTTACATCATTATTCTGGAGTGCTATTAATCCGCACCGCTAAAGGAATTATCTTAGTGACTTTAAAGTATTCAGTTTGATAAGTGCCTATTGTTTTAGACCGATGATTATGATATGCTTGTCGACCAGACGATAAACACTTTAAGGAATATGAAGTCTGATCAGTTTGAAGCTTTTTATTTGGCAGTGGCATCTGACTTTTCGATAAAGACGAACCCTATGCTTCCTTAGGCTATGCTACAAATAGTTAAAAGCTTTGAATACAGATCCTTGAGAGCGTATGGCCATTATATCCAATTAGTGTTGCATTATAATATACCAAATGCTGTAAAGGGCCTGACAATTTGTAGAGCTTATTTAAACCTCATCCTAGGCCAAAAAAAATCTAGTCTAATCGCTTTCCTTTTTTATCATAACCATATCCTGGGAATCTCCCTATCGATACGCCAACGGTGCTGAAAAAGTGCTGTGTATTCTTACTCTTTGAAAAAATTTGGTTGAATAATCTTACATTATCTAGTCACGCTGAAATATCTATGAAGTTCTCATTAATGTGAGCCCGTGAACGTACGAACTCAAAGGTTTTTTCATACTAAATTTCCTTTAATTGCCGAATAACCGATTCAAAGAGTTTTCAATTGCAATTGGTTTCATTACGAGCTTTTAAAGCTCTGTTCAGAAATATCTTAAAAGTTTGGCTAAGTTTGTCTAAATTTATGTTCCATCAGACCGCTCTGTATGCCTCATATTTCCTCATTTCGGATCACACACTTTTGTAAGTCTAATCTACATTTCGAACTCTGACAAAGGTGGGTTCTGCTGTTCTTTATAGAAAATTAATTTTTTCAATGCTGATTGATTGGATTGTCTGCTGAGTCAGTAGATTTTTTTTCTAGCTAGAAAATCATAGACGTATAGACTGGCGCAATCGTTAGCTTTTCTTTACCTTGATTTTAGATTGGTCACTCTTATACTTTTAATTAATAACACAAAATAGATCACAAAAATATATGAGGCTAATAGTTAGTGCCGTTAGTGTGTGGTCATCTTTAAGAATGGCGTCGAAATAGGGACATTTGTATTTCCAACATTCAAGCAAATTAATTTAGCACCTATACTAGGTTGCAGATTAATTTGTCGAAACTAAAGTTTGTCAGTCTTGACTCTTGACAGTGGTAACATGTTGACAGTGGTAGCATGTTGACACTGGCGCCGAAACAGGAAAATTTCTCTATACAACTTTCTAGCAAACCTGAGATTATGTGATCCACTACTATGTTACCTACTAGTGTGTCAAAAGTTAAGCATGTCTTACTCTCCATATAGATTAAATAATCCCATATCATTCAGCAAATAACTTTAAATATAAATGAAAAGTAAGATAAAAAATGGCAGCAAATCGGAGCGAAATGAGTCAGATCATAAAAGAAATTAGGATTAACATCAATCAACAGTAAGAAGTGATAAACAACAATTTCATTCATCAATTTATTTATGAACAAATTGCTGCTAATAAAGAAGTCATAAGTATATCCATCAGTCGGTAATTAACTATTAATCATGATGAAGTAAAACATTATATTGACACTGGAACGGAAAACTCGATTCATCAACCTTTAAGGAGATGAAAATTAAAGAGTCTTGTGTTATTGAACCATCAGGAGATTCATAGAAATCTATGTACTAAACAAAATACTGCCTATATAATACATAAGAACGTAAAGTTTATATTTAATATCTGTTCTGGGGAACAATGGCATAGTAAAATTATGAACTAAAGAAGCGATTTTACCGAAATGCTATATTGCGGAGCAAAATTGAAGTGAGACTATGGAGTACTAACATAGTTTCTCTATAGTAAAGAAATCTAAATGGACAAGGAGTATATGTAGGTAAAATAAATCAACGGATACATTTAAATAGGTACTCCATATATGGAAATGCCAGTGCATTATCGATACAACTATATCAAGCGAATTACATGTTTTCCTGTCGACAGGAAAATATTGTGATCGTCATCGATGTAAAAACTACAAGTGCTTTCTAAAGAGGACTATACTATTGAAACCATAAAGATAGATCAATAAAAAAGGCCGGCTTCTAAAAAAGGCATGATTTCGGCAAGCCCTTTAATCAAGCAATCACAGAATGGTGTCAGAAACCCAAACAATATGCGGCTGTAAAAATCTCTACACACACAAAAAAAAATGTTGTAGTCGGACCAGTTCTGATAGCTGATACTCGATATCGACTTAATAAGTAGCTTGAAGCGTGCGTACTGCGTAATTAGTAATTAGCGAGCAACAACCCTCGTTCAACCTTTAGTAATTACTTCGGAGATCCACGCAGATCAAAGATGGAGCTTTGAGTCAATTGGATTCTAAGACAGTTTTCCAGATAGTTTTCTGAAATATATTCTACATTTGATGACGTAGAATATGTAGAAAAATGTTAACGAAAAATGTAGAAGAGCAGTGAGGAGATTGAAGACTGAAGATTGTCAAATTATCTTTGACATTGTTAGATCTATTAATTTTAGTCGGGTTTGTATGTGTTTGCCGAATACATACGTGGTACTCTCGATGGAAGGGTATAAGTTGATGTGATTTTCATAAAGCGTTTAACAGAGTATGTTACGATACACTTATTCGTAAACTGAGCATCTTGGGAATTGGAGATACTCTGTTGAAATGGATCAAAAGTCATCTTAAAATGAAAACCCAGCGTGTTTGTATACAAATCATTATCAAATCATGTATATAACAATACAATAATGTATATAAATCATTTTGAGACAAATCCTATTACAGTCACTTCAGGAGTACCGCAGGGGTCACATTTGGTATCGATTTTTCGATTTTTCGATATCGACTATTTCAATCTTAACAATTGGAACCTTTACATCAACAAATGCCACTCAATGTCATTCTTTGGTAGGAAAAGAAATGCTCCTAAATTTGATTACTTGGCTATTAATAATGAAAAGGATCTTGGTGTTATCTTCACATCCAATTTTTCCTACGCGCCACACGTTGAACACATATGCGCTCGCATGTGTAGAATGTTTGGTTTTGTATTACGTGCGTGCGATTTTAATTCAATTAAACCTAATCTTGATTTGCTTTGTTTTTGTTTCCAGTATATGTTTCTTTATTCGTTTGAATTTCGGCTTAGCGGGTGATTGGGCCATCGAAGCCTAGCCAGTTTTCAGAGCTGCTGGATAAGGTATAGTGGCATACCGTGGGCGAAATATTCTTGTTTCAACGTAATTAAATCACATCCCATATTATTCTGATGAAGTTCACCCGTTCGCCCAAGCGGTCACCCGTTTAAGTTGTAACCTTCTTGTTGCTTAGCTTCATTGTAACTGATGTTGTCGTCTTAATTACCTCTCCATCTCGAAACGAACGAACGAATGGAATTCACAACTGTATCTCCTTTTCGTGGACTTCTAACGCGCCTTCGACTCAATCAACAGAAGCGCGATATGGAAGACACTTTGTGAAATGGGCGTTTCAAAGAAAATAATTGATCTAATCAAAGAAATGTATCGGAATGCTGGAAACAGAATACAATACAAATGACATCAAAGTGATAAATACTACAACCACCGACGAGTGAGACAAGGTTGTGAACTATCCTCGCTACTATTTCTAATAGTACTAGATAGTATCATGCGAAAGCTCGATGATGCTAGTCCAAATGGAATCCAATGGAACACAACATGACGGCTCAATGATCTAGACTACGCAGATGGCATCCGCCCTGCTTACATACACACATACGGACATGCAGAAGAAAATACAAAAGCTATGAACCCTTGCACATGAAGTTTGTCTCAACATCATCATCAGAAAAACAAAGGCTATGAGATTGCATATAATACAAAAGTGGATGAAGGTGATAAATTTGTGTACCTTGGTTGTACAGCAGTAAAAACAGGCGGGACTGAAGAAGATATAGGTCAGCGTATTAATAAAGCCCGAAATACATTCAATATGCTTCACAAGATCTAGAATGAATCCGTTGTGTCAAGAAAGACAAAGCTACCAATGTTCAATGCATGTGTCAAGTCAGTACTGCTGTATGGGTGTGAAACATGGAAACCTGCAAGAAAGATCACAAACTAAACTATAGGTGTTTGTGAACAAATGCCTGAGAAAACTGATCAAATGCTTCTGACCGAACACCATCAGTAATCAGGAACTTCTGCGATGAACAGAGCAGTTAGACATTGAGCTTTATACAAAGGAAATGGAGATGGATAGGACATACACTTAGAAAATCAGCTGAAGAATCCACAAGGTAAAAGAATGTTGGAAGACCACCCATTACGTGGAAGAAAACGGTGCTAGCCGAAGCAAAACAAATCGGCAAGACATGGGGTGAACTGAAAGCGGTTGCCTCCCAACAGAGTTAGATGGTCCAGTGTAGTAGACGCCCTATGCTTCTAAATAGAGATAAAGAAAAAAAACAAACCTAATCTTGTTGGATAGATCAACCTAGTACGTCATATGGACTTCGCATCCCTGATTTGGATTGCACACCATTTTAAATATATTTTGATGCTATGAAAGAATACAAACAAAATTTGACAAACATTTATTCCAGGGTGGGTTTTCGCATAACATTTCTAATAAATTTTGTTATTTTTGTTAAATGTTTGTTTTTATACAAACATAAAATTTAAAATTTACTGATATAAATAATGCAATAAAATAAAATTAACTTAAATTAAATAGAATAAAATAATCAAAATAAAATAAAATCTAATAAAATAAAACGAAATAAAATAAAAATAATATAATAAATAAATAAAATCAATGAAATGAAATGAAATGAAATAAAATACAATAAAAAAATTAAAATAGACAAAAATAAAATAACAAGAACAAATAAAATATATCAGAATTATTATTAGAATTAAGCATACATATTAGAAATGCCTCCTAACTTTGTATCGGTTTAAAAATAAAAATATGGAGGGGCTGAAATCTCAAGCTCTGAGATATCAAGACTTCGGTTTGGTTAAGGATTTTATATAGTTTTCGGCATAAAACTTTTATGAGGACTTTGTTTTTAATTTTGGGCAGCGATGTATGTCAAACATAACTCTTTGTTAAAGAACATGTATTTTTTTATCTCTGTTTAGAAATCATAACAGATCATAAATTAACATAATTTAAAGAAAAGATGATACACTCCGCAAACTACTCAAAAACCTCTCCATTTATCGTTTCGAGAAATATAACAAAATCACAAATCATATTTCTTTCAAAATTCTAAAATATTCAAAAATTATTACAAAATCAAAGATTAAACTTTTTCAAAAATTCTGAAAATATTGCAAAAATTATAACACCTTCAAAAATTGAAACTTTTTTCAATATTCCAAAAATTAGAACAAAATCAAATATTTAAACTTTTTCTAAGTTCTTATAATATTCAAAAATTCTTATAAAATTCAAACTATTTCAAAAATTCTATAAATATTGCAAAAATTATAACAATATCAACAGTTGAAACTTTTTTCAAAATTCCAAAAATTATAATAAAATCAAAAATTTAAAATTTTTCAAAATTTCTAAAATGTTCCAAAAATTCTTTCAAAATCAAAAATACAAACTTTTTTCAAAATTACAAAAATATTCAAAATCTATAACAAATTCAAAAATTTCCATGTCACATTCACGTCATACAAACAGCAAATTTTTTTTTCCAAAAAATTGGCTAAAAAAATAAATGAAATCATTTTTTGACATACTTGAATATTTTTTTTTTACAACTTATAATGCAATAAAATTCTCAATAATAATAATATTATGAACATTACATTTCATTTCATCCAAATAAATAATTTTATTATTTTCTAAAAAAAAGAAATGAAAATCTTCCTTTTGACACACTTGACAACATTTTTTTGACAAACTTATAATGCCATAATTCTCTATAGTAATAATAAAATTTCATGTCATACAAATAATTAATTTTATTTTTTCCAAAAAATTGGGTAAAAAAATAAATCAAAATCTTTCTTTTGACACACATGACAACATTTTTTTGACAAACTTATAGTGCCATAATTCTCTTAATAATAATAAAATTTCATCTCATACAAATAATTAATTTTATTTTTTCCAAAATATTGGGTAAAAAAATAATCAATATCTTTCTTTTGACACACTTGACAACATTTTTTTGACAAACTTATAATGCAATAATCTAGTTTTTGGTCTCACATACCAATCCCGACCATCAAAATTTCTTCAAATTCAGTGTTTCTATTCGTAATCACTTAAAATGAACGTTTTATTAAGCATTAATATGCCCATTTCCATGTTTTGACACACTTGACGATTTTTGACACACTTCGGAACAGTCACCGAACAAATCGTCCTTTAGAGCCTCTTCTTATTGAGTAAAAGTATTTTAGAAAAAAAAACTTTGAAATCCGTACAGCGGTTTTCTAGATTTCGTAGGTTGTGACGGCCGGCAGACAACATACATATTTTTTGCTTTTTTAGAATCAGTAGGTACTAAAACGTCGAGAAATGCCAAAAAAAAAGTAAGGGTAAGAATTTCACTTTTGGCTCATGAATGCAATACTTATGTTTTTTGAAAACCGAAGTAATCCACTCATAACAAATAAATAACACTGGCTTATAATTGTTTATCATATTCATTCTATACGTTTATTTTAGTAATAAGTTAAAGATTCTCAATATTAAATGCACTAGTGTTAAAACTGCGAGAAAATGGTTAACAAGGAATACCCGAAGCTCCCAAGCTGATTATCTATGCGCCATGAAAGCCTCTGCAAAACTTCTACGTAAAAAGAAACGCGAACACATGAAGAGCTGCATCGAAAACATTAGACCAACATGCGGCCAAAGGGAAATTCAAAAGAGTGCTTTGCCAATGCACGGAATCTAACAAAAGATTTCCACCCAAGATCTACAGCTTTCAAAAATGAAAACAATGAACTTTACAACAATGTGAACGTGATATGCTGGCAGTGTGGCGATTCCACTTTCAAGACCAACTGAATAGGATGAATGAAGTTCATCCTATTCGAGCAATTGCTCCATCAACTAGGAATTTTTGTCCCTTACCCAGCAATAGAAGAAGTGGAAGCAGCCATTAAAAAACTGAAAAATGGCAAATCACCAGGTTTCGATGGAATTCCCGCAGAACTCTGAAAAATGGAGGAGCAGCTCTGATCTCACGTATATACGATCTGATTCTTGCAATCTGGGATTCTTGCAAGAAAAACTAGCTGCTGAAAACAACTCTCATTGTTCCGCTACATAAGAAAGGTGACCGTCTAAAGTGTGCAAATTATATTGTGGCATCGCACTGTTGAATACTGCATATAAAATACTAGCTAATGTCGTACTTGCTCGACTCATCCCGTTCGCCTTTCGTCCCAACCGCTCAACCACAGATCAATGTTTTACATTAAGGATGACTCTGGAAAAATGTTGTAGTACAACATCAGCATTCAACAGCTCTTCGTTGATTTCAGGCAAGCATATGATAGTATCATCCGCGACAACCTCTGGTCCGCACTCATATGCCTTGGTATCCAGAGAAACTTGTTTCTCTGTGCAAACTCACAACATCGGGATCAAATTGTAGAATAGTAATCGAAGGGTCAGTTTCTGATCCTTTCGATATAACATCAGGTGTTCGACAAGGTGATGCACTCGCGCCCGTACTATTAATTTGGCGCTGGAGTACGCGATAAGAAAAGCCGAATTGAGACACAAATTGCATGTATAACAAATCTAGTCAAGTTCTTGGCTACGCAGATGAAATTGCGCTTCTCGGACGTAGAACAAGCGATATTAAGGAAAGTCTCTCTCAGCTTGAAGAAATGCTAAACGGCTTGATTTATGCATCAACACTGGCAAAACTAAAGTGTTAACAACATCTAAGAACATACCTTCCGGAAATCTGGATACTGGCGACTATAAAGTGGAACGCGTGGAAAACTTCAAATACCTCGGGTCCGTAATAACATCGTCAAATGACATGCAGGCAGATATCAAAGCCCGTGTCTTCTGCCGCATTACAGAGTTTTCTACGCATACTCAAAACTTCTACGATCAAAACATCTTTCGCGGTCGTGTAAACTCACACTTACAAACCATTAATCCGACCTGTGCTTACATTGGAAGTGAAAGCTGGACACTGACTTCCTCGATTGTAGAATTTTATCAACGGTCACATGTAAAGTTGCTGAAAATCAGTATAGAATCCGAATGAATCATGAAATCATGCAGCTTCTTGGAGGCTGCGAGGTAATCGCATTCATTAAATCCAAACCGGATTAGATTGGTTTGGTCTGTAGAAAGGGCTCCATTGGATAGAATGATATAAAAAAGCGTCCCAAACTCCCAACAACAACCAGCTGGTTTTCGTCAAAGAGGAAGACCTAGACAATGCTGGCGTGATGACATAATCCAAGACCTCCTTCGTGATATAGGATGTCGAAACTGGTGTCAACTGGTCATGGAACGAGATGATTGGAAGCTGGTTGCACAGACGGCAAAATCCCTCCATGGGATGTAAGCGCCAGAGGGGAGAGAGACCAGAGAGAGAGAGAGAGAGAGAGAGAGAGAGAGGAGAGAGAGAAGAGAGAGGAGAGTGAGGAGAGGAGAGAGAGAGAGAGAGAGAGGAGAAGAGAGAGAGAAGAGAGAGAGAGGATGAGAGAGAGAGAGAGAGAGAGAGAGAGATGAGAGAGAGAGAGGAGAGAGAGAGAGAGAGAGAGAGAGAGAGGAGGAGAGAGAGGAGAGAGAGGAGATGAGAGAGAGAGAGAGAGAGAGAGAAGAGAGAGAGAGAGAGAGAGTGTTATAGTAGCAAGCACATTTTAAAATTAATTCTTAATTAATGCACAGCTAGGTAGGTTTATTTCGATTTAGAATAAATTAATTGATTTATTTATCGCATCAGCGCCGCGCGATATCGGCTAGTAGAACAATTTTAATTTTTATCGATTGTTTTGTCAGTTCTTGTTGTAAGTTGCAAATTTCTCAACACTGAATACATTTCTGAAATTTCAGACAATGTTAAAGAGCATATAGTTAGTTAAAACATATCAACCAATATGGACAGTGGACACGGGAAACCTTTATAATAGATCGCTATAAATAATGGATAACTCTCACTAACGGGCGATGAACTTTCATTGTAGATAATCATGATGCAAACATTGAAACAAGAGGAAACTACATATAACGGTTGATTCAGTAAGTTTTTTAACTGTAACAATTCACTTGTGGATAGGGAAGGCGTAAGAAAAAGCCTAACCTAATTCAAGGTACTATAGCGTAAAGCATTAATTTTGAAATGCATTTTGCTTTGCAGTCTACTTAATGGGCACTAACATATCAATGCTGGTTGAATCCAGCAAACCAACTGAGAATGGAATGAATATAATTTATTAAAGGGCATTAGTGCTTCGAAATGTGTTGTGTAATTTAAATTTTGTCGTGCTCCTTTTGTAAGAAGACATAACTTAAAATTTGTTAAACTACACTGAAACAAATTTTTTCCAAGCTTATCTTCCTCTGTCACACAGACTTCAAAAGTTGGATAACCAACAATTTGGTTCTCTTCATTACATTTTGATAATATACAACTCCCAACGTAAAACAAACGGGGTTTTGGTTGTATAGTTATATTGCGAGACATTTGCATTTAACAATTTACAGCTATTTTTCAAATGACGGACACAAAAATAAATACATTTTGCATACTCGTCCTTTTGTATGTGGGTTACCAATAATCCAACTAATGGCGTAGTCCCTTGATACGCGGGGAGGCCTATCTGCTGCTATGCTAAATGGAATAAATTAGCTAAAAATGGAAACAATTGAATGGGATAGTGTTGAATTATCTAGTTATCTGAGATGTTTCTGAGGAGAATACATGTCGAATTTCGATCGGAACGGAAGTAGTTTGAGGAAATTAATTTACTGTATTAATGGCTCGGTTGCTTGAACATTTGCTAAATGACACAGCTAAATCGTAAATAAGAAATACCTCTCAAACATTTATCATGACATATATTTTGATTGTTAGCACCATAAAATCTTCTTATTTAAGTTTTTGTAAAATTTTTTGTATTTGTTTGTATATGTTTATGAAATCTTGATTTTCAATTAAATGAAAAAATTTTAGTCTATTATCTGAGCTTGCGACGAAGGTTGACCACTATTGCCAAAAGATAAAAACCAAAAAGATATTTATCATGACGTTTTTTGACTATAACGCCGATAAAATGCTAAAACAAAAGCTCTACAATAGTTACATTCAAACAATGAGACTTGAGTGTTTGCAAACGATTATTACTCGATGATTATTACTCATTGAGAGGAAGGTTCGAATTCATCCGAAACACGTAAAATGAGAAGTGAAGTTTTTTTCTGAGAAACTTCCAACCATACCTTTGAATTGAAAAAAAAATTTCAATTACTTCCTTCCAATTACTTACTTGAGTTTAATTGTTCTACAAAATTCTCAAAATTATAACTCATTGTTTTTGGAAAAATTAGATATAGTCCAGTCAATAAAGCGTGGAAATCGACCGAATAAAATAGTTTCTTATAGGAAAATAAATCAAAAAAATTTTGTTTGCATTAGCTTCTATGAGTCCCATAGGTCATTCGTAACTAGCAAGCGAAGTGACTAGTCCCCCCAAAACTCAAAATTAACCCCTTTTTCACCCTCCATTTTTACAAAGAGTGCAAAATATAGTAAAAGGGAAAATTAAGGACTGAAAATGACCCCCAGTTGGTTTTAGGGGCCGATTAGAGGCAGATCACGAATCTGCCATTAGTTTTCCGATAAATCCACATGGGGAGCGGGAAATCGGAAAATTTGTTTAATTTTCCGACTTTTTACTGCTTTTTTACCGTTGTCGAATTGAGCTCAAACCTGAAGTTGAATAATGATGTTTCTAATGTAAAGAAGTAAAAATCCAGGAACATTTCGGAAAACTGTGAAAAATCTGGTATAGGAGAATCTCAAATTTCGGCGAAATGAGCATGATACAGGTCATTGTATAGGTTTTTTACGTCGCTGATCATGAATCTGTCATCAGTTTTTTGGAAAATCTACTTGGGGAGCGGGAAATCGGAAAATTTGGTTAATTTTCCGACTTTTTTAATGCTTTTTTTAGCGTTGTCGAATTGAGCTTGAATCTGAAGTTTAATATGATGTTTCTAATGTAAAGAAGTAAAAACCCAGGAAACATTCGGAAAACTTGTAAAAATCTGGTACAGGAAAATTTCAAATTTCAGCAAAATGAGCATGATGCAGGTCATTATATAGGTTTTTCAGGTCGCTGATCATGAATCTGCTATCAATTTCTCAAAAAATCAACTTAAAAAGTGGAAAATCAGAAAATTTTGTTTATTTACATATTTATTTTATTTTTTTGTCTTTACTGATAATAACATGCTCCAAATTGCCATCCAGTGTCACGTACAAGTTAAACGAAAAGAATTTATGAAAAAAGGCAGAGAAATGTGGAAAATATAGTATGAAAAAATTTTTGAGTTGAAAATATAAAAAATATAACAATATTATTTTAATAGTATTCATCATCTGAATCATATGCATTTTCGAGTACAAGCTCGCCGGGTTGAGTGGTGCATTCTCGTCATAATTTTCTTTTTCAATTTGAGTATTCTCTATGAAAGGTCTAAAAAAATGAAATGTCTAAAAAAATGAAAAACAAATGAAAAGTCTATTTCACTAGTGTAAAAAGAATAACAAACTGAAGTTGCTATGGTTTTTCATATAATTTTACAAAGAATTTTAAACAACGTAACCATGAAAAAATAGAATATGAATTTTGAATGTTTTGTTGTCGATTTCTAACTTTATAATTTATAGTAAAAATCGATTATATATACTATCATTGAAAAAATTGTATTGCCTACGAGGAAAAAAAATGTTTTCATTAAATTTAGTCAACGTATGTTGACTGTGATATTTGTATTGCCGGAACTATGTAAATATTGGATAAAGGGATAACGGGATAAATAAATATTGGATTACGGATAATACGTTCGGATAATATGTTCCTGGACTGAGTGAAATGATAGACAAGAGTTGCAGAGAATTTGTTCCTATGCTGAAACTAGCGATAAGACCATACCGAAAAAATTCCTGCATGTTTGCAAATCTGAAGAGCCGTATTGCAACAGACGATAAATCCAGTTTGGTATACAAAATTGACTGTGCTGATTGTCCATCTAATTGCATTGGTGAAATAATACAGAAGTTTGGAGTTAGAAAATCACAGCACAAAAATGATTGCAACAAACCACTAACCAAATATTCATCGGCCTTAGCTAATCATGCAAAAAATTCTGGACACAAATTCAAGTTTGATGATGAGAAAATACTGAAGAAAGAAAAGAATAAAATAAAACTTCAGATTCATGAAGTAAACCAAATCATCAAATTTGAAGAAACTGCATGCAATGAAAAGACTGATAAGAAAGACTACACAAATACTTATGTAAATCTAATTAAGCATTCTAAATAAGTTTTTTCAAATTCACATCACATTAATCCATGTAAACAGAATGAGTGTTAATAGGTTTTTTCATGTTGGTATAATTTTTTCTATTGTGAATAGTCTCTGTCATTTTTTTGACATTTCATTTTCATGTGGTTTATCATTGAACGTGGTAAAATATTTTCAATTTTTAAATTGAACAAAATGTTATTTTGTTCAACAAAATGTAATTTTATTGAATTCACTTTTTAGATCCTAAAGATGGATTCCAAGAATCCGAAATATATTGAGATTAATTAGTGAAATTATTTGAATTTTTATTCGGAACGTTTACTCACGAAAAAAACAATGTTTTCATCTCTTGTAGGAAAATATACTACTTTTATAAACTATGGTCATATCAAAAAAAATTTCCGATTTCCCGCTGGATTTATCGGAAAACTAATGCAGATTCGTGATCAGCGACCCCTAAAAGCTACTGGGGGGCATTTTTTGTGAAAGGTGAAAAATGGAAGTTGAAAAAGGGGTTAATTTTGAGTTTTGAGGGTGTTGAGGGGGGCTAGTCACTTCGCTTGCTAGTCACGAATGACCTAGGGGACTCATAGAAGCAAATGCAAAAAAAAAAATTTTGATTCATCTTCCTATAAGAAACTACTTTATTTCCCCGCTTTATTGACTGGACTAATAAAAATTTGTACATGTAAAAAAACAAGAAAATAGTTAGAACAACTAAACTGCGAATTTCAGGCCCCAGATTGCCTTGAATTTAAAAATTTTAAGTTTTACTGTTAGTTAACTATAAAAAAAATTCTCAAATGTTGGATAATTTTTAATACGTCTTTTATCAAAATAGACTGATAAAATTATTTGTCTGAAACATGAATTGTGCAAATTTGGTAATTTTCAAATCGACCTTCTCATGACGGAATTTGATTAATTTAATTCAGCTTTTACACAAAACTTAAATAACAAAATAATCAATGACTATAAGAATATCTTAATTTATTTACCATTGATCAAGGTTATTTCTTATTTCTGCAAAGTTTTAACAGTTGATTCAAAAGAATATCTCGATACTTGATATTTTAAACCAAAACAAGAAACGTAATTTTGACAAAATCTTGCTGGTGTATTATTTTCGTCTTAGACTCTATAAACAAAAAAAATACGTAATAAAAATATTGGTGATCACTTAAAAAACGGTCTATATGAGAATATAAGAAAGAAGAATAAGATATTGTTTTGTTTTTTATCTTACATTATTTTTCACAAACTGTTATTGTCTAAAACAAAATAAAAAAAACTTAAATTATGACTAATATAATATAAATGATGCGATGATATATTAAAAATTTTGTTTAAATTGTATCATATTTGTTTTACTTATACACGAAAATTTATACTGAAATACCTCCTTGACGTTGCTGAAGATGTTAATATTTAAGAAAGAGATTGAAAAATGTATATGAAATACATTAAAAGGAAATGGTACAAAAAACAATATCATCTTGTGAGACTGCGTCATATAAGAAAAATATTAAATTAAAAGATAACGAAAAAGAAAATTTTAACATATGGTTACGGTCTTTGATCCCAGATATTCCTTATTTTTATTTCTTCTACTTTTTACAGATAAAAATAAATTCGTTAAAAAACTGTTAACTATCACTTTTAAGTTATTAACCATCACGCACAAGTGAAAAAAAAAACAAAACTGTTTTTAAATCAAGAAAACAAAAAATTTATATTTCTTAGAATGAAACAATTGACTAAGAATTCAGGTCAAAAAGATTTGGTTTTTCTTTTGTAATTTTCTTTATTTTTCCTTTAAATTAAAAGAAATAAATTTACTTCAATTGATTGATTGGATTAATTGGGTTTGGGTAATGGAAGTTTCGATGTTTATTGAAATTTATTATAATATATCTGTTTACTTTTTAGATTATGCATGTATTTTGAATTTTGAAGTTTTTGTGTTCATTTTGGTTCTTTAAAAATATGTTTTTGAGTTGGTATGACAGTCGGAAACAATGAAGAAGTTCGAAGTACATTTTTAATTAGATGTTATCTATGTTTTTAATTTATTCGTTTTTGCAGTATGTAAATGCATTCGTTATTTAAAAAAAACATTGAATATAATACTTTTAAATTATTGCAAATTTACTTCCACTAATTAAAATTATATTTTGAATAAAAAAATTCACTACAAATACTCCCCGACCAGTAATCCCCCCCAAAATCTAAAACAGAATACAGCATGATAGTTTACTGCGACAGAGAGAGCGGGAAGTATGACATTCGTAAACCTTTAGTAATATGTTGTGAGTTTTGTTAATTCCACAACAAACACACAACTAAAATCTTAAATAATATAAAATTCAACACAACCTAATTTTTTTAAGAAAACGTAAAATTCTTAGTGTTAAATTTCTGGTGTTGAAATTCCAAAAATTTGTTTTTAATTTTGTCAAATTAGCAGCTGGTTATGAATGTTTTAATTCATAACAATCAGTTTGATTTAATTTTTCTTTTGAAGAATTTTGCTTCTTAAATTTGGGAGATGATTTAAAAAAATTTTGACGACTTACGAGGCAGTTTTGTTGATCAATTGAACCAATTGAAACGTTTGTTGATTCATCATAGATCTTGATTAACATTATTTAAAATTATATTTACAAAAATTTACATATAGATCTCTACAAAGTTTTGAGTCCACATTCTCCCATAACATGTGTTTTTACTAAAAATATCACGTATTTATCATAAAATAATTACCCTGAAACATTCACCTAAATTCACGGTTCCGGTTATTATTTTTTATTTGTTTTTGCAGAAATGATTACTTTTGTGATTTAATTTAAAAAAATTTAATGCTTTGAACTTTAGACTTTTTTTTTCCCGGCACCAATATTTTATTTTTTTGCGAAGCAAGAGCAAAGTTTACAACTTTGTTCTTCTTTATCGGTTTTTTAAATCGATAGAGCACATTTCCAATTTGCTCGATGTATAGTAAAAAGATTTCTACATTCTTTGGTACAGTTTTACCCGAAGCAATATTTAACAAACTATCGTGATAGATGGAAAAGAAGAAAGGATTGAAATTACTGTTCAGAGGTTTTTCAGAGGTCTTTTCAGAGAGTGGTTGATAAAATTTTCAATTGCTTTTTTTAACTTGATTTTTAGAGATCTGAAGTAATATTTTGGCGCTTTTATAGAGATGCTATGATTTTTCCACCATTTTTAGCGGTCAGAAATAGAATTTATCATGTGACTTACTTTAGTTAATTTTTCGCTGAATCAGCGTTTATAGTATCCTCTAAAGTTAAGTCAATATGTGCCGAGAAAATGATCGTCCAGTTCGTTTTATGCCAAAAGATCTTGGTGTGTCTCGCCGAGTATAATTAAATAATCATGGCATTTTGCCAAATAACGTCAATAATTTATTTACGTAAAATAAGTTTCCAATTTTCGGTAAAATATACTAAAACGATTCGAAGTGTGCAATTTTTATGCTGGTATCCAATGCTTACTATTTAAAACACTATTCACATGTCTATTTGCCAGTAACTCACTGTTGACTATAAAGTTGAACAGACATTGAAGAGCTACCTTTGTAATGTCTAGACTCTAGATCACACGTTACTTGCATATAATCTTCTACACATTCTTTGGCAACTTTTTGCGCCTGTTTCAATATATTTAAGACCACTGATGTATTTGTAAGTGACATATTCATGGTAGTTAAGTAAGAGTTTTTATTGAAGATGTTTTTTATAAATCAAATTATTACATCCAACCCACATCGGTGAGTCACGTAATTTCAAAAAGTAAGCAAGTATCCATGTAAAATTAACTTATGTAAAGTATGTTAAATTGTCTAGCAAATTCCATCTTAACAAATTGTCCAATGGCTTTAAAAATTAACTAAACTTAGGCTTTTTAGCATAATTTTCCAATTGCGAAGACTCTACATCATATGTTCGCCTTCTTTTTCGCAGTTGCTGAGTTCCTCAACGTCGATAAATTCTGTGTTATTATCGATGCTTTGCTCACAATCATCAATAATCTAAAATATTATATTATAAAGGAAAACCAGGTAAATGTTTGTTTGGAAAACAACGTGCTACGCTCAATACATACGAAATGCACGCCGGGCAAATGACATAAACTACTTTATATACTAAAATTTAAAGCTTGCTGAAGTGACTTGAATTTTAAAAATTTGTAAACCTGTTCACCCGACTAGCGGACGTATGAAAATACCATTCATCCATCATTCCAGCAGCTGACTACGTTTTTTTATTGTGTTTTAATATAATTTTTTATTTAATCATATGATTTAAAGAAACAAAAAAAATATGTTTACAAAATCACAAGTCCACAACCACATCTCTCAAATAATTAACGCCTTCTACAGGAACCTCATTTAACTTGTTTATACCACCATTGAATTTGAGTAAGGGACATTCATTCACTATGTGGTTCGTTGTTTGAATAACTCCACACATACATAAAGGTGAGGGATATAATTCCCACTTGTTCATCAGGTAATTACATCGGTCATGTGTTGTTCTGAAATGATTCAGTCTGGTCTACTCTTTACGACTAAGCGACTAAGCGGAAACACAACAAGTAGGGTCGATCACCAAACTGGCATTTGAAACAGGTGAAGAGTTCCACATACATTTCCATCTTTCCTTCATATCAAACTTAACTTCGGCACTTAAATTCAGAACAAATAACCATGTTGGTTTTCTTGATGGCAAACGAGATTCAGGTAAGTCTTGCAAAATGTCATAAAGGATTGAGTTTTGATGTAGATGGCACTTTTCAAATTCTTTAATGCAAGCTGCTTCACGTCTTAATGACCCAGGTTCAATGTTGGCTAAGACAGAAAGCCATGGTAAAGGTGTTGATTTTAAAGTTCCAGTTATAATTCTCAAAGCATTGTTAAGTTGGACATCAATTTTATGTGTATAAGAAGAGTTAAGCCAAACAGGGGCACAATATTCAGCGCAAGAATATACTAGTGCAAGAACTGAAGATCTTAAAGTACATACATCAGCCCTCCAATTAGTTCCGGCAATTTTCTAATGATATTCACTCTGGAACATAATTTTTTAGCCAGTTTTTCTAAATGCGCCTTAAAAGACAATGTTCTGTCAAGTGTGACTCCTAGGTATTGAGGAGAAGAATTAAAACGAACTGAAATCCCGCCAAACTTGACTTTTAATTCTTTATGAGCTTTTTTGTTGTTCAAATGAAACGCACATACTTCCGATTTAGAAGGATTAGGTGTCAGTTGTTTAAATAGCTATAGCAATATCATCGGCAAATTGGAACAGCTTTGATTTAGTTGATGGTAAATCAGCTACATATAAACTGAACAAAATTGGAGAAAGAACGTTTTCTTGAACGAGACCATTGTTAAGACGACGACTGCTACTTGTTTTTCCATTTAATGAGACCTGAATAAACCGGTTACTTAACATCGAATCGATGAGATTTACCATACCGGAACAGCGAACTGTAAAAGATTTCAACTCTGCTGGTATGATTTTATTTTCATACATTTTTTATGCATGGGCGGCGCTTCAGCATCCGCCTCCACCGCGTATGCGCCAGATGGCTTCCGTTCCGTGTATGTACACGTAGCTAACTGCCATCTTAAAAAACAGCCTTGCTGAAAAGACTTGCTCTAAAATGTTGCTGCCTTCCGAACTATTTAGCTAAATAGGAATTAGATATTCATCTTAACACTGATGTGCTTGAAGTCGGTTAAAGTTGGTCATAGTTGGTCGTTATAAAATTTCATACAAAAAATAATAAATACAATAGCAGAAACTTTCGATAGAAGATTTTACTGAATATACCCCATTATTTGCTTTTCAAATCTTCTACCCACTTCGTTGGTATATTTATGATTTTTTTCTAGTTCATAATTAAAGTTTTAAACGGTTAAAACTCCAACTGATAAAACAAAAATATTTTTTTTAAAAAAAACTCTTTTTGGAAACGAACTAAAAGTAAAAAAAAAAACAATTTTGTAATGACACAAAGAAACAAACGTTATGCTTCGTAAAAATGTGTCTTGATTATTCTTTTCATTGCATACAAATTTAAAGTTCATCTCATCTCAATGCAAAATGCAAGTCAACCCATTTTCATACATTGGCACAATAAATAATTATTTACAGCTACGGAAAGTAATTCTACCTTCCATAAATTTGAACAACCGTATTATATATACATGTCATACTAGGACTAAGCTTTGCAAAAAAAATTTCATCATTTATGTAGACAGAAACATGTATTATTAATTGATATTGTGTGACGCAACAAAGCAATTAACTAAAAAAATTGAATTAACACTTGAAATTTTTCTAATCGCACAAGTATTTTTTATTCTACCTATACCTCTAGTATATCAAGTATGCAGTCGATCATAAATGGTCGGTTTAAATTTCCACTTTTTGGGTCATCCAAAATACAACCTTCACCAATATCTTGGTCTTGCATAAATAACTTTTAAAATTAAATAAAAGGAAGAATTATAGTGTTTGTTGTGGAGTGCTATTTGTATCACAAATCACAACGTAAACTGTATCACAACGTAAACTGTATGTAACGTAAAGATGTAATGAATGTACCTCCATCCAAACAAAAAAAAATTGCGTTTTTTTTCTTTAAAAATTTTTTGCTTTTTTTTATTTTAATTTAACCCAATGAAATTCTCTAAAATGTAATGACATCATTTAATTTCACCAATCACATTTGAATTATAATAACATTAAATAAGAATACGTCTGGTCTACTGCGATATCAGTTAATTACACTGTGCGACAAATGGTAGGGGTCTGTAATCCGCTGGTGTTCTCACTACCGGGAAAAGTTATATCGGTAAAAAAAAGTTATATGTGTACCAGCGTTTCGCTTGGTCAAGTCTAGGAATCGAGATATATCGATTTGAAGTTAGCATGTATCATATAGGGGAAATAGTCACGTTTTGGGGACATAACTCGAGAACGACTAGTCCTATTTTACTAAAACAAATTTAGAAAAATTAAGAATTACAATTCTTTTAATCTACTAATACACAATTTCTTTACACAATCAACAGTTTCGCAGTTATAACTAAATTTACGAAGAAAAAAAATAATTTTTTGCCTAAAAAATAAAAAAATTGTATTTTAAAAAATCATGAAAAATTCAAAACGGAAAAAAGTTTCAAGTCTTATTACTTTGACGTAAAGTCATCTGTGCCCAAAACGAGACATAGATCATGAAAATCGATGAACGCATTTTGCTTTTATTCACAATTAACTGAAGGTATCTCATTTTGACAAGAATATTGATTTTTCATAGAAATTTTTTATTAATATTTTTACTGGAATAAACTCCAAAATTTATTGTTTTAAATGTATTTGGACATGTGTCTATGTGTCTTTGTGTTTTAATTTTATTTTTTTTTTACTTTTTTATTTATTATTTTCTATTTTTATTTTTTTATTTTTTTATTTTTTATTTATTTATTTTATTTTATTATTTTATTTTATTATTTTTAGTATAATTTTATTTATTTTTATTATATTTTATTTATTATTTTTATTATATTTTATCATATTTTATTATATTATTGTTATTATTTATTATTATTATTGTTTATTATTATTATTATTTATTATCATTATTATTTATTATTATTATTTATTACTACTTATTACTATTATTATTATTATTTATTATTATTATTTATTATTCATTGTTTGTTATTATTATTCATTATTATTTTTTATTGTTTATTTATTATTTATTATTTATTTATTATTTTTTTATTATTTATACATTATTTATTTATTAACAAATAATTCGTAAAAAATATATAAAGAAATGAAAAATGGCAAAAAATTTTCTAAACAACTTCCTCTCGTTCGGTGATAAATTCTCATAATTTTTTGAAAAATTCCTCAAGCAAGTGGTATTGATAATAGTAGGCTGTAGGCTGAGGCCGAGGCTTTCGAAATTTTTGGCAAAAAATTATTTCGAATTATCACCGCCCTTAGGAAATTACTACTGAAAAATTTTTGCTTTAGATTTATTTTAATTTAAACCAATGAAATTCTCTAAAATGTAATAACATCATTCAATTTCACCAATAACATTTGAATTATACTAATAAAAATATTTATACGTCTGGCCTACTGGGATATTAAAAATTAGCAGTTTAATTTTGAAATAATTGCCGAGTGCCGTATTATATGCTTTTCCGTATCTATATATAAATACGTAATCAAAATTTTTGCGGTACAATTTTAAAATATTTGCTCCATCAAAAGTGTGGCAATATGTATATTGTAGGATAGGTCTTGAGGAGTAGATGTGCCGAAAAATAATTTTTTTTGAATTTTGACGATTTTTTCAGAAAAAATGGCAAAAATGTCATAGGCGTATTGTTTGAGATTTTTGTTCGGTTATTTTGTTTTTTTTTCAAGTTATTTGTTTCAGAATTCAAAATCAATTTATATCAATTAATAAAACTCTGAAATAATATGTTGTAGCTATTTGGTTGGGAGTTCTATTTACAATTTCTATTTACAATGGCCGAATTTCGGCCACTGGGCGATTCCTAGTTTATAATAAATCGGAGTACACAAATTTTCTACAAGCGAGCAGCTTTTTACGTTTTTGAATAAAATTTGGTAGTTTTTTACTGTTGAACTATTGTATTTTGTAGAGAAGTGCTGTTCTACACTTCTCCACAAAATACAATAATTCAACAGTAAAAAATTACGGTAATTTTTGTATTCCTCGCGCTGAACATATAAAATAGTCATCACCTCGTTGGCGTAATTGATAAACGAATCTGCCGTACCAGTTTGAAACCGATCGGATCGGTACAAAAAACGAGAAGTGGAGTTTTTTCTTGATAAAAATGCAACCATACTTTCGAATTAAAAAAAATTAAATTATTTTACCTTAGCTACTTAATTTTAATTCCTCACAAAAATCCCTAATAATATAAAAATATATTTTTAGTTAGCATCATATGAAAAGATACTCGTTGCAAGGTCTTCGGAAATAATTTTTACTTCTCCTCATAGTTACCAATTTTTTTCAAAAATTTGAGTTAGAATTATTGAGATTTTTGTTAATATGAAACCACCTCCAATAATATACATATTTCAAAAAACGGTTATGTTATTATAGATTATACTAGTAAATAGATTATAATGCTGGTTTAAAGCTAAATGATAGTTTATAGATATATTGTTGCGTAGATACAAGGTGCGGTTCATTAATGAGAACTAAACATAAATCTTTAAAATTTAGCAAAACGCAATCAAAACAATCATGAATTAAACAAAAATGGAATAAAAGCTAATTAACATAAATGCGAACCATCACAATAATTAATAAAAAGTCAGAGTTAAAGAAAAAACAAAACACGAATTACCACAATGTATTTACCACACTGTGAACAAAAGTAAGAGAGCGTAAGAAAGAGCGAAATAAAATTGTCAATCCGGATTCATTCAATAAAATTAATTTGGCTCAGTCAAGTTTTGAAATACAGACCTTCAATTTTTTTTATTAAAAATCTACAACAAGGAGACATGTTACATAAGACCTGCAAAAAGACGTGTGATTTCCAATAATACTTTAATTTGTGGGTGATTAGTTCCGTTTTCACCAAATATATGACCCATCTTCCACCAAGTCGTCACAAAACACTCACAAATATTTCAATTGTTGCTAAACCAAAATGCATTTTCATAAATTAAAAATCACAAACGAATAAAATTTATTAATTTAATTAGGTTATATATGATTCAAACAAAAAGACTTTGCACTAAAGTCAATGAAGAGCACACAATTAATACAAAGAAAATACTTTTCTTCTTTTCCAAGTTTCAATTCATTCTTTATATAAATCACAAAACATTTTTCTGTAATGTAACTTAAAAAAATAAAATCGTACATGAAAACGTGGTGGAAAAACAAAATAGTATAGTTAGTGTATTATTCAATTCTATTACTTTATATAAACTTCTATTATCGAAGATGACGTCTTTTATGAATAAAAAAGCATTTGAATGACCATGAAACTCTGTTTTTTTGTGCTAACTTTACTTTTGTAAACCGTTTCTTATTAATGAATAAGAATTACGTAAAAAAAAGAATTAGGAAAACAAAACAACATTCAGAAAATACAAAAATTTGTAAGGGTAAACAATTTAGCACATCGTTTGTTTTTGGTGAAAAATCCTCAAATCTTCCAAGGTTGGAAGTCACATTTACATTTTTTTAGTATGCAAGTTTAAATTTTTTGATTTCCAAAATATTCGCATTTTATATATTGGTCAAACCAAAATCTTGAATGAATTTTAATGCTGAAATTTCAATTTCAATGCTGTTGAATCAATTTCGGGATCGATTCGTTATATTCGTTTTCGCGACGAAGTTGAGACATAATTTTTCACCAAAACAAAAACTACCACTTAGTTAAGTGGCGGCGCAAACCCACGAAAAACTTACTAAAAAAGACTCCCTAGTTTCACTAGTCGACGGATTATTAAAAATAACGATGATCATCAAGAGAAAGAACATGATTTACAAAATAATTGCATTTTAGGGTAACCATTTGGTGTTTGTATGACCTTCATAATCAATTTGCAAATCGTCCATGTAACATATAATTTTATATAATTTCAAATAGAAAAATTGAATCAAATTATAAATGGTTGATATAAAAACATTATATAGCAAACCAATAAGTTCAAAATCAAAACAATCATGAATTAAACAAAAATGGAATAAAAGCTAATTAACATAAATGCGAACCATCACAATAATTAATAAAAAGTCAGAGTTAAAGAAAAAACAAAACACGAATTACCACAATGTATTTACCACACTGTGAACAAAAGTAAGAGAGCGTAAGAAAGAGCGAAATAAAATTGTCAATCCGGATTCATTCAATAAAATTAATTTGGCTCAGTCAAGTTTTGAAATACAGACCTTCAATTTTTTTTATTAAAAATCTACAACAAGGAGACATGTTACATAAGACCTGCAAAAAGACGTGTGATTTCCAATAATACTTTAATTTGTGGGTGATTAGTTCCGTTTTCACCAAATATATGACCCATCTTCCACCAAGTCGTCACAAAACACTCACAAATATTTCAATTGTTGCTAAACCAAAATGCATTTTCATAAATTAAAAATCACAAACGAATAAAATTTATTAATTTAATTAGGTTATATATGATTCAAACAAAAAGACTTTGCACTAAAGTCAATGAAGAGCACACAATTAATACAAAGAAAATACTTTTCTTCTTTTCCAAGTTTCAATTCATTCTTTATATAAATCACAAAACATTTTTCTGTAATGTAACTTAAAAAAATAAAATCGTACATGAAAACGTGGTGGAAAAACAAAATAGTATAGTTAGTGTATTATTCAATTCTATTACTTTATATAAACTTCTATTATCGAAGATGACGTCTTTTATGAATAAAAAAGCATTTGAATGACCATGAAACTCTGTTTTTTTGTGCTAACTTTACTTTTGTAAACCGTTTCTTATTAATGAATAAGAATTACGTAAAAAAAAGAATTAGGAAAACAAAACAACATTCAGAAAATACAAAAATTTGTAAGGGTAAACAATTTAGCACATCGTTTGTTTTTGGTGAAAAATCCTCAAATCTTCCAAGGTTGGAAGTCACATTTACATTTTTTTAGTATGCAAGTTTAAATTTTTTGATTTCCAAAATATTCGCATTTTATATATTGGTCAAACCAAAATCTTGAATGAATTTTAATGCTGAAATTTCAATTTCAATGCTGTTGAATCAATTTCGGGATCGATTCGTTATATTCGTTTTCGCGACGAAGTTGAGACATAATTTTTCACCAAAACAAAAACTACCACTTAGTTAAGTGGCGGCGCAAACCCACGAAAAACTTACTAAAAAAGACTCCCTAGTTTCACTAGTCGACGGATTATTAAAAATAACGATGATCATCAAGAGAAAGAACATGATTTACAAAATAATTGCATTTTAGGGTAACCATTTGGTGTTTGTATGACCTTCATAATCAATTTGCAAATCGTCCATGTAACATATAATTTTATATAATTTCAAATAGAAAAATTGAATCAAATTATAAATGGTTGATATAAAAACATTATATAGCAAACCAATAAGTTCCTTCTGCTAGTAAATGGTTGAGATATAACAATTTGAAAATATTCAAACAAACCAATTGAGTATAAAATGAAGGAGTCTTTGTTTGAAATCAAAGGACATCGAATAGTAAATTGATGTTAATATATTCAATAATTAAAAAGTATAAAATAAAAGTTTAATTATTACACTTTAATAACAAATGATAAATAAAAACAGTTTTTTTCTAAATTAAGTATCATGTCATCAAACATCAAAACTCTTTCTACTCCATTTTTTAAAATAAATAAAAGTGGTTTTGGAATGAATTATAGTAGAATATAATTAGAATAAATCAATATCTTCATATATTATTTAAATCAAAACAACCAAAAATAATAAAGTGGTAACAGTTTATAAAAAGGAGTCAACAAAAACATTCATAACCATTCACAAAACCTCATAACAGATTCACAAACTTCAATGAGTGTCGTTCGCTATGATAATATCTAATTTATTTAAAAAGTTATTTTATTGTAGAAAAAGTATAGTTTAAATACGTTTATACCTTGATACTCGTAAAATATTCATATCATTCTGTTCTCGTAATACAATATACTATTAATTCACATCGAGTTTTCATTGCGGCAAAACAAATTAAAAAATTATTTAATTTTGTAATTCAATACCTTGAAAGGATAAGAGAAAAGAGTTTCAATTATTTTTTGACCCGTTCGAGCCATAAAGGATTTTACTACAAATCAACGAAATGTCAGGACAATAATTAATGAGAAGCAATTGTTAATGGAACCCTTGGCGAGAAAGTTATACTTGCAAGTGACCGACTGTGTTGAATGAAATAAAAATTAGAAAAATAATTCCACTTCTTTTCATTACCGATTAAACAAAATTCGAAAAAGTTAATTACCGTGTTTGTGGCATTAAAATTATAAAATTGTTTATCCTAATAATCAGATTGTATCTTTACATTGTTAAAACAATTAGTTCGATACAAAGTTAAAATAAAGTGTTAACACTATTAAGACATTAATAATATTATTACATTGAATGGTGACCTCAACGTCGGCTACGATACTACGATACGACTTATGAGCTGCACAAAGAAACATTGTTAGATCGTCTAGCACCATCAGATGAGCAACGTGTGGCTCCTGACATTTGTTTTTGTTTTGCTCCTAACATTTGCATTTGGTTTTTGACATTTGTTTCGTTTTATATTAATTATTTCGATTTTGAAATTTGAATATCGGTATAAAATGAGTTCATGCAAACAAATGATGTAGTTTTAAGAAATAAGTTTTTGTGAAAATTGTATTGTGGAGAAAATTAAATATAGATGTTTTGTTTGCAGACAGATAAGTTTGTGCTTACAAAACAGAAAAATGCATAAAAACCTAAACAAATAAATTAATATCAACTGTTGTCAGCATATAAAAAAATTTGATTTCATAAATGTGTCAAAATTCTCTCCAATTTTTTTTCACAATTGTTTCACCTTAATGTCTGGAACGCTTTGGAGATGGCGTTAAATTTTCATTTTATTCCTTTTTTTTCGTTTACGATAAACGCCGAAGAGAAATGAAAAATGTTGGTTGTATTACAAAACTAAACAAAAAACTCATGTGAAACTTGGGAGCAGGCTTGTACGCACGTTTCCGTCTTATTATATTCAGTTTCAGAATAACATTTGTTATGTTGACAGTATTGACAGTATTTACTCAATAATTTGTTTATTTATTTTGTTTATTGAAATAAGACTATTTAAGTTTCGAAAAAGTTTCTATAAAACAATATTACTTCGATAACTTTAAAAATAACATTTAATTCAATTCAGCGCAAATCTAAAAATTCAAATATGAAGGGGCTGAAATCTTACAGTTCTGAGATATCAAGACTTCGGTCTGGGTTAAGAATTTTTTATCAAACATAAAACTCTTTGTTAAAGTACATGTATTTTTTTAAGGGGGCTGGGGTAAGGTTTTAAAATAATTTTTTTTGCATTTTTTTTTTCATATTTTTTCTGAATGAACAATATGTCGAGAATATTGTGTACAAATTTTAAGTAAATCCGAGTAAAACTAACGGAGTTACAGCATGTCAACAGGGGCAGGTATGGTTTTAAAATTATTTTTTTTGCATTTTTTTTTCTAAATGAACAATATGTTGAGAATATTGTGTACAAATTTTAAGTCAATCCAAGTTAAACTAACGGAGTTACAGCATTACGGAGTTACATTTTTTTTTTAAATAAAAAAAACTCTTCCTGATTACCTCGAGAAATACATCACCTTCAAAACGCATATCAATTTTTTTGTTTCACATGATCCGGTAACGAGTTATAATGTTCACCGCAAAACCACTTTTTTCAAGGCGTCTGTGGAGATTCAACGTCACCGGCTGATTTATCAATATTTTTAATTGAAATTTTTTTCAAACATACTTCAAAAGTTGTACAATAATATGTAATTAAATTTAATATAATTATATTACTCATGTCGCCGCAAAAAATCACAAAAACATGCTTTTTTTTCGTCTTTAAAACCATACCCCCCCCCCCACCCCTTAACTCTGTTTAGAAATTCATTATAAAACTAACACGAAACATCAATATGTACGTTGCCGGAAAATTATAATAAATCGTAAATTAACATAATTTAGTGAAAAGATGATACAATCAGCAAACTACTCCAACCTCTCCATTTAGATTTTCGAGAAAATATTACAAAATCAAAAATTCATATTTCTTTTAAAATTCCAAAAATGTTCTAAATATTTTAATAAAAAAAAATTTAAACTATTTTTCAAAAAAAAATACTCCAAAAATTATTACAAAATCAAAGTTTGAACTTTTTTTTGAATTCTAAAAATATTGCAAAAATTATAACAAAATCAAAAATTGAAACTTTTCCCAATATTCTTTAAATATTACAAAAATTTTAACCAAATCAAAAATTCATACTAAAGTTCTAATAAATATTCCAAAAATTATTACAAAATCAAAAATTGAATCTTTTTCTAAAACTCTAAATATATTTCAAAAATTGAAAATTCAAAAAAACTTTTTCCAAAATTCTAAAAATATCGCAAAAATTATAACAAAATCAAAAATACAAACTTTTTTTACGAATTCCAAAAATATTCCACAAATTAAAATAAAATCAAAAATTTAAACATTTTCAAAACTCTAAAAATATTCCGAAAATTCTTACAAAATCAAAAATACAAACTTTTTTCAAAATTCCAAAAATATTCCAAAAATTATAAAAAAGATCAAAAATTTGCATGTTCGATTAAATTTCATGTCATACAAATAATTCACATTTTTTGCCAAAAAAAAAATGAAAATCATTCTTTTGACACACTTGACAATATTTTTTTGACAAACTTATAATGCAATAATCTAGTTTTTGGCGTCACATACCAATTCCGATCATTAAGATTTCTCCAAATTCAATGTTCCTACTCGTAATCACTTAAAATAAACGTTTTTAAGTCAAAAATATACAAATTTCCTTGTTTTGACACACTTGACGATTTTTTAGACACACTTCCGGGACAACTATCGAACACATCGTCCTTTCGGCTCTTACCATTGAGTATACCTATTTTTAGAAACAAAAATTTTTGAAATCCCTCCAGCCGTTTTCAAGATTTTGTCGGTTGTGACGGGCGGCAGACACATACATTTTTTTTGCTTTTTTAGAATCAGTAGGTCCTAAAACGTCAAGAAACGTCAAAAAAGAGGGGCTAATAATTTCACATTTGGCTCGAGAATGTAATACTTAGGTTTTTCAGACCGAAGTAATTATCATTTCAAAATTATTATTTTTTTAAAAATATGTATAGTTGTTGTACCTTACCTGTTATATTTGTCCAGTTTTTAATCTTAAGAAAAAATGCGGTTAATTGCGAATTCAATTCGCTCGCCGAGGGATCTGCAAATGTAAAAAAACAAAATATAAATAATAGTTATGAAATTATGTTGTGTTATTTTATAAGGTACGGTTTAGTTGGTAGATAACAATATATTAACATTTTTTCAAAAGTATAAATGTAAAACATATTTTTATCATTTGGCTCATAAAATCAATTATTTACCCCTTCGCTGTCCATAGCCAACCCAATTGGGTAAATAACAAGTCAAAATTGAGAGGGAGTCATGATTAGAATTGTAATCACACCTCAAAGAAATTGTTATAAAAACTATGTAAACACAACACAACATAACATAACTTTGCATAACATAACATATTGTAACATAATATAACATAAATTAATGTAGGTTAGAACAAGCAAAAGTTACAAAGAGGAAACTACAACCCCTTTCTAAAAACAGTAGAGTTGAACCCGTCAAGCAATTCATCAGTTGATAATCTCGTGATTTACCCAAAACAATAGCTAAACCGTTCGAGAATAAGTTAAGTTTGAACATTCCGTGTCTCTAAATTTCTGAGAAACTGTGGAAAATCTAGGAAAAAGGTAAAAAACGCGTTTTAATTTTACTTCGGTTTTGAAAAAACGTTCATTTTAAGTGATTACGAGCACGAACATTGAATTTGGAGAAATCTTGATGGTCGGGATTGGTATGTGAGACCAAAATCTAGATTATTGCATTATAAGTTTGGCAAAAAATGTTGTCAAGTATGTCAAAAGAAAGATTTTAAATTATTTTTATACCCAATTTTTGTGAAGAAAAAATAAAATTAATTATTTGTATGACATGAAATTTTATTATTATTATTGAGAATTATGTGGCATTATAAGTTTGTCAAAAAAATGTTGTCAAGTATGTCAAAAGAAAGATTTTACTTCGAGTTATTTATTTTTTACCCAATTTTTTGGAAAAAATAAAATTATTTGTATGACATGAAATTTTATTATTAATATTCAGAATTATGGAATTATAAGTTAGTCAAAAAAATAATGTCAAGTGTGTCAAAAGAAAGTTTTTTATTTATTTTTTTTAGAAAATAATAAAATTAGTTATTTGTATGAAATGAAAATGATATGATTATTATTGAGAATTTTATTGCATTATAAGTTTGTCAAAAAAATGATTTCATTTATTTTTTTAACCAATTTTTTGGAAAAAAAAATTTAGCTGTTGTATGACGTAAATGTGACATGGAAATTTTTGAATTTGTTATAGTTTCTTGAAATATTTTTGTAATTTTGAAAAAAGTTTCAATTTTTGATTTTGTAAGAATTTTTGGAATAGTTTTAGAATTTTGAAAAATTTTAACTTTCTGATTTTATTATAATTTTTGGAATTTTGAAAAAAGCTTCAATATTTGATATTGATATAATTTTTGCAATACTTTTAAAATTTTGAAAAAATTTTGATTTTATTTAAGTTTACAATATTTTTGAAAGAAATATGAATTTGTGATTTTGTAATATTTTCACGAAACGCTAAATGGAGAAGTTTTTGAATAGTATATAGATGTTTCCGGCAACGTATAGATGTTTCGTGTTAGTTTTGTAATAAATTTCTAAACAGAGATACAAAAATACATGTACTTTAACAAAGAGTTATGTTTGATATGCATCGCTGCCCAAAACTAAAAACAATGTCCTCATAAAAGTTTTATGCCGAAAACGATATCAAAGTCTTGATATTTTTTTATTATACAGTGAAACTTCCATAAATCGAACTTCTATTATTCGATTTTCTCTATAAATCGTATTTATATTTCGAATTCAAATTTTAAATTTCTTAATAAATCGTTTCTGTATTTCGAAATTTCCCTAATTCGAACTAAAATTGATGGCATTTGGTGGTTCGAATTATGGAAGTTTCACTGTATTTCCATTATATTTCCAGACTCATGCCGTTATATTTCAGCATATTTTTGGCAGTTTCCCACCTTGTAGTCACCGATTAAATTTTTTTTCAATTTTATTTCGTATTCCTTATTGAATATAACCCGACTTTTATTTTTTGTTTAGCTGTATTGGTACGGTTAACCAGTTATACGGTTTTGAAATTCAGCAGTTTTTTTATTTTTGCGTAATTTGTTGTAGTACTCAAAGGTCTGTTTCACAGAAGGTCTTCGTAGTGCTCATCGATGGTCTGTTTTCTGTTTTTATTTATGCACTTATACGAATAGTCCAAATATTAAAAGATCTAAAATCATTGTAATGTACCTTATAGCTAATTTAGCAAAAGTTTCGGTAGGGGCGCACTTATGCTAAAATAAATGTTGCTAAGTTTTTCACTTGTAGAGGGCGCAGTCACCGTCAGAAACTCTGTTTTAATGTATGACGAACACCTAGTTTGGCCACCAAAGGATTTATAAGTGAAAAGTGAAAAAGAAATTTATTTTAAATTTATATCATCAAAAATAAAAAATTTACAAAGTTTGATATACCATCGGAATGGAGTATATTCAAACTTTCAGGAAATTCTTAATTCATGTATGACCAACAACTATCTCATTCACTAGAGGGATTGCATATAAGGAAATAGTAAAGCAAATTAGATTTCGACTTCCAAGATTTTCGGTGACCAAACTGGATGTTGGTCATATGCATAAAATTAGATTTTGCTGATTGTGATCAAGAAAGGTCACATTAAAAATTCAACTTTTAATAAGTAAACAGCATATAAAACTTCTGATGTGAAGAAGATAAAAATAATGAGTCAAAATTATCTGATTGTAAAATGTTTGTTAATTTGTTTGTAAAATTAGATGTTTTATTGTTACAATCTTATAGTAAAATAATTTAAAAAAACAAATAAAAATAATTAAATATTAGTAAATATGTATCCTGTGTAAGAAAGAGATAAATATACAGAAATTGTGTAACACGAGTAGTTTAAATCTTTTTCTTGTAAAATATCAATAAAACGAGAACCTGTCATAGTGCTTTCATGGTAAGAAGATTTTGTTTGGAATATATAATTTGGTTTTAAGTTGAGACAAAATCAAAGCAATTTATCATCAAGTTATCAGCAATTAGATCAAAGTTGAAAGTAGGAAAAATAAAATGCGAAGGTGGTATTAATTTTGGTGACATCAATTGATTTCAACCAGTTAACCTCTCAGGATTAGTCAACTCACATAATTAGGAAATGATTTTATTTTAGACCAGCTACTTTTGGGATTATTATATGAAAGTGTTTAGTTATTTTAATGACAATCAAATATAGTTTTGAATGTAAAATAGTAAATTAAAGAATGATGCATTAAATTAATTGTGTGATCGTAACGTAAGGTCGATTTCGGTCCGGCACCGATAGCTTCACAGTTATTTTTCTAAAATGTTAATAAGTTGATCTCACACACTTTTCTTTGTAACCACCAGGCTTAAAAATAGCGAAACCTTTGGAATGTTGAAACTACTCTCGCATAAGAGCTAGGTGTGAGAAGCCCGGCGCGCGTGCAACAAAGATGGCGCCGAAACGTAAGACCGGATTTTTGACTGGAAGTGGCCTGTTTTTTCCAAGTTTTTTTCTTAAATATATAATTGATAAATCTAAAACATTTTCTTTACTGTAACGGGTCTATTAGCGTAAAATCCTGAAAGCTTCATCGCAAGGTGTGAGCAGCCCATATCACGTACAACAAAGATGATCTTGATCAAAACCGTTCAACAACTGTTTAACAACCATTTAATACAGCTGAACAAAAAAATATGGGTTCCCTTATATTCTATAAGAAATATGTAAAAAAAATTCTCAAGTACAAATCGATGACTACTTAAGGTGGGAAACTGCCAAAATATGCTGAAATATAATGAAATAAGCCATAATAACTATAGTACCGAACTTTCAAGAAAATCGGTAATGGTTGGTCAGATTATCTTACTCTAATAATTTAAAATTATTTTCGTCGATAAACAGCATTTTTTACTACCTATAGAGATGAAAATGTTTTTCGTTCATGAGCCTGTCCAACTCAATGTTATAATTAAAAACATGCGGTTCATCTATTGTTGAAAAATATACTAATGTTTAACATACTTTTATTCACAGTCTGATTTATTATTTAAACAACAGTATTATTTATTTATAGTTTTAAAATTATTTGGGACTATGTAACAAGTAGCATTTGGCGATTAGAAAAAAAGGGAAAGTAGTCCAGGAGAAACCCAGTTTCGTATTTGTTTTACAAATCATAATTAACAAATTTAAATTATCTGACTAATTGACTCTATACCGTCTTCGCCATAGAAACGTAATCACAATTCATAATCCCCATCATATTAGTCAAAACTTAATTCCCTAATTATCTTTATATATGATTATAATTTTTTCGTTTTTGTGATTTCTAATTTTAAATTTTATGTCTTTTCTTACCATCAATTAAATTCGTGTTAATCTTTCTTAATAAGATTATTTGCTGAAAATGTTCGTTTTCATACGCAAAAATTTTATTATGCAAATGTGTTGAGTTAACATCTTAATTTAACTTAGTTTTTTTTTTGTTATAGAAAAAATAAACAGAAATAGCTCAAGAGTGAAGAGAACTCCAAACTATTTCGTCTTATCGAAGTTGGAAAAAAATGTATATATGTACATATAATTTTACAAATCTACATACAATATCTAAAGATAAGGATAACACAGTAGTTTTAATAGTATGTGTAAAAATCCGAATAAAAATTTACTACAATATTTTCGTAAAAGAACCTTCATGAAAATTTTTGTATTCTATAAAACTTTAAAGAAATTTTATGTTTGTAATTATTATAAAATAACAATTTAATTTCTTATAATTCGTGTCGTTGTTATATGTTGATGATTACTGTTTGTCGTTTGAATATTTTGAAAAACAAAATAACTAATATTCGTCTCTATTCGAGAGTTCTTTTGTTTACAATTGTTTTAAATAAAATATAAATATAATAATATAAATAATATTTAGATTTGTAATAACACAAAAATCTAAACACTTTAGTTAACCTTGAAAAAATAACACAATTTTCACGTATTTGAGAACTACAAATTACAATACACTAACACAGATTTATTTTCATATAATAACCGTGTGTTGGGTTTAATTTTCTTTTGCTTCGCAATAAACTAAATGTTTAGTTAAATTTTGTTAGAGATAAAGTCATCATAATAATATTCGTCACTTTGTTTCTATTAATAATGAGGTTGATGGAAATTATGGAGCCTGAAGTACATGTATGTGTTGGTAATTTCATAATAAAATTACATCACTATTTACATTTAGGCGCAAATGATGTTAACATAGTGCACCTACTATAATTCGTTATTTTTTGTTATCAGAAATGTGAATGGTACAATTGAGTAAGTGCACATAACCATTGATATATCTCACTTCCTTGGGTAGCATACAGCGAATCTTTAAAAAAGAGGAAGCGAAAGTCTGTGACTAAGTAAGCAAGTTCGGTTCATTTTTTGATGTGGAGCATGATTCGGATTACAAAATTAATTTTGTTGAACCTATATATTGTAGAATACCCCAAATTACTGTTTTTAATGTCTCACTTTGACTAGCGACATTGGGGATTTTAGGAAACTTTGGGGATTGATAGTACTCCATTAGAAAACGATTTCGGAATTTTTTTTAGATTTTTTGGACAACCCCTTTGCCGTCAGTGACGTGACCTCCATTTTGTGGGAAGTTAAATGCGTATAAAAATTTAAAAAAAAATATTAGTTCGTTAGCATTGTTTCCGTAGAACACGATAAAAATATTTTAAAAAATTTTGAGAGTAGTTTTCTCCCTTATTTTGATGTTTTAAAGTTTAAAATCAATTTTTCAAATAAATGACACGTTTTTTTTAAATTTAGTTTAAAATATGCACTTTCAAATAATTT
Organism: Diogma glabrata; assembly: GCA_963693315.1. NCBI lineage: Eukaryota > Metazoa > Arthropoda > Insecta > Diptera > Cylindrotomidae > Diogma > Diogma glabrata. The sequence continues at coordinate 69,454,505 of OY856186.1, read as the reverse complement.
TTATCGCGTGATGGAAGTAGTATCAATGTGTGCGCTAGAGAGCGCTTAAGGTTAAAAACCGCCTACGCAGCCAGTTTTCACGATATATGCTGTAAAATAAAAATTAAAATTCAAAGAATGTATTGTTACGATTGCAGAAAATCTAGACGATTACAGAAAGATCTAAACGATTACGGTCACTTCCAGGAAAATAAAATCAACAAAACACAACAGAAATTGAATGAAATGAATATTGTTGTTGTTGTCTCTTCTTAGAAATAGGGTCAACATAAACGATTTTATGAATCAAATCAACATAACGTAAAATAATCGAATATTCTAATATTTTCTCAAGGTTTCTGGAAAGTGATGTCGAATTATCTAGAAGTATTGCAGAAGGTATATAAGAAGATTACCTATTGTAGTTTTTAATTAGTGTTATTTTAAACCTGCGATAGTGAAGTTGAAATTATAAAAGTGATATTTAAAATTAGTTTTTGTAAATAAAGTTTAAAGTGTTATTAAGTAGAAATAATTTGTGTATTATTTTAAACGTTGCATTACTGGAAATTTCTACAATCAACCGTTGGAGTTTCTGAAGCTGTTGGAAGAATATTCTAGTTAGGAATATTGTTTGCTGTATTGTTTTCCTGTTGTTGTGGAACAATCAAGGAGTTGAAAACTTAATAAAACCTGGTGTTTGTGCTTACTAATCAGTGATCGAACTCAGGAAGAGATTGGGGATTGCGTTTATCGAATTGTGAGTTAGGCCAATTCGAAGTAAGGCTAGAAAAACGTAACAGTATTATAAGATAGTCATGGTCACTAAATCCAAATTCGGTGTCAAATTATTAAAATTCAAAATGGCGGTACCAATATGGCGACCAATATTTTTTAAATTAAAGAGAGTTTTGAAAATCGGAAAATGAATTCGTAATCTACGTAAAATTTTAAGTTGAAATTGTTATGTGCAAAATTTTTCTACATGGAGCTATTTCCGAGAAAAAAAATCATACAATTTTAGAACTACGCGAAAACCTTGTTTTTTTACATTCAGCGCCCTCTAGCACTCACATTGATATTTCATCACGCGATAAAAATTATTTGAAAGTGCATATTTTAAACTACATTTAAAAAAAATTAAAAAAAAAACGTGTACATTTTGCAAATTTTTTGCAGTTACTTCACTTCAATAGGCAATATATAGGAATAGGAATTACTTCACTTCAATAGGCAATATATTATATGGTTCAGCTACCATGTAGGCATTTGTAAACTTGCTTTACATTCTATTGATTTTGAGTTTACACTATTTAAAAGTTGAAAGGATTCTAATTGCAGCTAAATTGCACAAAACTGCTAAATAATAAATTTGATTCCACAAAATCGTTGTTTATATCGTTGGTTTGGTTTTGTAATAACAATAACACAATTGGAGTACCTTTAATTATGTATTTTAGACAAATGTTTGTATAGAAAAGCATTTTTAGTTTGCCAACCTAATTTCTTTAGTTCTCAATTAACTAGTCAAAAATACATTGAGGCACACTAGAATACTATAACTAGGCTAACTAGAATACTAGGGTCTTTCTAACTATTTACAAAGTTATTATTAAAACTCAAATCAAATTTCATATCAAGCGAACAAGCAAGTGATACATTACAACCTAAAAATTTTAACCAATTAAATTGAGAAATACAACTCCAGTTGTGCTGAAAAATGGTCTTTCGAGCCGGATTAAAAAAGTATTTGGAAAATTGGAAAATTTTTGGAATCCCTTTAGGAGTTAATAATAAGTTAAAATTTATTCAATTTATTTTATACGATGACTGGTGAGTGAGAAACTTAAGGTGATAGTTCGATAGTATCAGTGTAGCATAAGGTGACCAGACGTCCCGCTTTTGGTGTGACAGTGCCGATTTTTAACAATTTATCTTGCGTCCCGCAGCGTTTTACAAAAGTCACGATTTTTGTAAAGAATTTACGACAAGCTGAAGAACAACGGGAAAACGGGAAGGAAAATACGTTTCTAGCAAAAATCACAATATAGAGAACAAATGGTTGGGAACATTTGATCATTTTGACACAAAGCATGTTCTATATACAATAATGTACAAATTGTGGAATACACGCTGTCATTACCAGGAACTAATGCTGCAACTTGACGCATTTTTTCTACGGTGAATAAAATGTGAACATCAGAAAAATCACAATCAACTATTGAGACTTTGAAAGCCTTTTTTTGGGTGAAATATAATTTAACAAATTCTTGTGAAAAATTTCGTAACCTTTTAAACAAAGGCACTCGACATAAATCTACAACAACAATTCACTCAAATGAGAAAAATGTCACCTAATACATATAAACCGATGAAATTCGTGATCAACCTATGCGACCGACGCTGAACCCAATCAGTGTAAAAAAAATTATCTAAATTAATATTTTTGAAGAAATTCGTATTCTGCAGTCAGGACGAAGTAAAAAGTTGATTTTTTAACCGGACCATTTTTGATCGACTTCATACTTGGAATATAAGTAGTCTAGGTGAATTAAAAAATAAGTCTTTTTAGAATTTTTAGGGTGCTTAGCTTGAGAACAGTGTGATCTGCAAGTTTTTTGAAAATTCAAACTTAGGGTAACTTTGTGAAATCAAATAGCAAGAGAACAGCTCATCCGATATCAACGATTTTAGGTGTTCGAAACATTGATGAACTTTTTATTTTTATTGGCGCCCCTACTTATTTTAAAAATAAAACCATGCAGGCTTTATTTTCGTTTGTTTTGTTTTTCGCCCTTGCTTTTAAGATAAAATAAAAGAATTACTGCAAAAAATTTTTATCAAAAATTACAAAAATATTTTGGTGTGCGATAATCATTTGAAGAAAATAAATATAATCCTCTCAGATTTTTATAATAAGCCTTTTGTTTTTATTTTGGCTTGTTTTTTTAAAACATTTTAAGAAAATAAGTTGGTTCGATATGACTGGAAAAATAAAAGAGTTAACCGAAAAAACAACAACAATTCCATAAAATTTTTACATTTGGATCAGGTAATGCAGTTACTTCAGTCAAATCGAACGCGGTTAATGTTTTTTGTGCGTTTTAATAAAAAAGAAAAACACGTATCATGTATGAATAGATAGAAATAAAATATATTAAAAATTAATTAATTAATAAAAATAATAATCGAAAACAAATTAATCAAATTGTATTGTTATATTTTTATTTTAAACAAATTCGATTAGTAATTATAATTAATAATGACAACGAATAGTTTTTAACTTCATAATTAAAGTCTTTAACTACGAATTAAAAATTGTTCATTAAAAGTTTGGTGAAAATAATATATTACAAAAACATGAAATCAATATCTAAAATTATGACTCAATTAATCACACAAATTTGACGAAAACTAACCGAAATAAAGCAATACAATCAAAAATATGTATAACGGATAGTAAGAAAAAAATAGATTTAATTCCTCTTTTCTTTTGAGCGAAATAAAATTAAAACAAATAAAATCCACTACGCACAAAAATTTATTTTTAAAATAAAATTAAAATATCTGAGAAAGAAAAATAAGAAAAAAATCAGTTTTTTGAGAGCGGGTTTTTATTTTGGAAGACAAAAACTTTTTGAGGGCAAAATAAAAATCGAAACCAATTGAAATTGCGTTCGAAAAAAATCAAAGAAAAATTGCTTACTGTTAAAAATATTAAGAAACACATTTTTTAAAGATTGCTCTGAATGCTGATGTCGTAGATCAAGCATTTTTTGAATTTTTGTTACACTTACACAGGATCTGTTTTTAATTTAACCGGTACGGAGTAGTATGAATTTAGCCTGTGCTCTGCGTTTTTAAATAAAACATGTTTAAATTTACACTAATGTTTTTTGTTCTTCAATTCGACTGGCGTAATGCACGGTGTCATCGAATTTACTCTGAATGAATGTCCGAGTAAAACGTGTAAATTATAAAACAAACAAAAAAATCGTTTTATATGAATTATTGGCTTTATTTATTTATTATATTTGATAGTTGAAATTAATTTAAATTTTAAAATATTAGTTACAAAAAGTAAATCAAACTAAATATTTAAGATTTTAAAAATATTGAGCATTTGTCGGTAATTATTAGTTAAACAAAGTTTTTATTATTGTTAAAGATTAAAATCCTAGCTATATGTGGCTTGTTTAAAATTAATAATTAATTAATCTAATTAGTTTATAACACAAAGTTGAAAAATCAAAATGACGAAATTTCAACACCAAATACAGTGCAGCACATAATGCTTCGTATAAACTTGTTCTACACTAATTAAAATAAGTACGGAACGGTTTCTCTCCACCTCGTTGTATATCCTTTACATATACACGACCCGGTTGACTTAAAAAACAGACCCACAATATAAAGGTTTTAACCTTACAGTAAAACACACTAAAATTTATTTGAGCGTTTTTCTGTTTCTACTTTCTACAGATGTTAATTTTTAAAGATGTGCACCTCAAGTCTAAAAATTTTAGTTTGAAATGAAGTGTTCAACTTGAGAACAGGCTGGTACGAAACATTTTTGTTAATTCTAACTCACGGTTACTTTGAAATCAAATTACCAATCAATTACCAATGTTAAAATTTGGTAACCTTAGTGTAGCATCCATTTAAAAAACAAATTCATTGTTCCAATCAACCAAAATATAAGCAGTAATTAATTGTCAGTGTTCAATTTTTGCGTATTCTTGCACAACACATTTGGTTATATTGGTAATAGCACGACAAACACAGGATATAATCAATTCAACTAGGTCTACAGTTAGCCATCGGCTAACCTTAGATGTTAATCAAATTTTAAATGAAATGTGTTAGTTGAAAGTTTCAAAATGGAAAATTGAAAATTCAATGTGGTTGTCATCAAGCTTTTTTTCATTGTTAAAATTATGTACATAAATGTAGAATATTTCTGATATTAATTAATACTCCTGAAGATGGACTAACAAACCGAAATATATATTGAGTCAAAAATTGTGGGGTAAGGTTTTCACTTTTGGCACGGATAATGTAATAATTAGGTCTTTCAGACCGAAATAATAATGCATTAACAGGCAATAAGATTTTAAATTTAACTTCCCCAATATTTCGTTTATTTATTTATATATTTTAGTTAATAACATATTTCTGTTATTTAATAAATAGGTATTTCGTATAGAAGTGCCAAAATTTTTCTATTAAAAATATCGACAACAAAATTGGCATGACCGACCTTAAATGAAATGCGTTCGAATACTAAATTAATCTCCATTCTTTTGATTGATTCATTGACTATTAAATGAAAATGAAACTTCATTAAGTATACGAACGAACTCCGAACAAATCTTGGTGTTTTTAAGTGGGAGTATTGTGGCAAAGAAACACACTTCACTTTGGTGTTATTTGATCAATAATTTCCACTCCATATTTGTTTTTATCATACAATGTCTTGTTTATGCGTTTAATGTTTTTTTACCAGTTTTTAGAAACTAATGTTTTGGGCTGAGAATACTGGTACTTCGGTTTGTTTTTGTAAACTTTGGGAATGGAATCATTCGGTTTAGAAAGAAACGTATAAAATTAAACCATATTACCTTTCTTACCGATTTTTACAGCTGTTGTCAATTCTATTTTGCACTTTGATAGATAAACATTGTTGACTTAATATTACTTCGGTCTGAAAGACCTAAGTATTACATTCATGAGCTCAAAGTGAAATTCTTACCCCCACTTTTTTGGCATTTCTCGACGTTTTAGGACCTACTGATTCTAAAAAAGCAAAATAAAAAAAATGTATGTAGCTGTCTGTAGGCCGGCCGGCCGTCCGGCATTACCTACGCTGCAGGGAAAACGGCTGAAGGGATTTCAAAATTTGCACAAGGGACAGGTCCGAAAGGACGCTGTGTTCGATAACTGTACCGGAAGTGTATCAAAAAAATCATTATGTGTGTCAAAAATAGCAAATTTTCATATTTTTGACTTAAAAAACGTTCATTTTAAGTGATTACGAGTAGGAACATTAAATTTGGAGAAATCTTGATGGTCGGAATTGGTATGTGAGATCAAAAACTAGATTATTGCAATATAAGTTTGTCAAAAAAATGTTGTTAAGTGTGTCAAACGAAAGATTTTTATTTGTTTTTTACCTAATTTTTTGGAAAAAAAATAAAATTAATTGTTTGTTTGAAATGAAGTTTTATTATTATTATTGAGAATTATCGCATTATAAGTTTGTCAAAAAAATGTTGTCAAATGTGTCAAAAGAAAGATTTTTATTTTTATTTATTTTTTTACCTAATTTTTTGGAAAAAAATAAAATTGTTTGTTTGAAATGAAATTTTATTATTATTATTGAGAATTATGGCATTATAAGTTTGTCAAAAAATGTTGTCAAGTGTGTCAAAATATTTTTATTTATTTTTTTACCCAATTTTTTAGAAAAAAATAAAAATGTTTCTTTGAAATGAAATTTTATTATTATTATTGAGAATTATGGCATTATAAGTTTGTCAAAAAATGTTGTCAAGTGTGTCAAAAGAAAGGTTTTTATTTATTTTTTACCCAATTTTTTTAGAAAAAAATAAAATTAATAGTTTGTATGACATGAAATTTTATTATTATTATAGAGAATTATGGCATTATAAGTTGGTCAAAAAATAATGTCAAGTGTGTCAAAAAATGATTTCATTGATTTTTTTAGCCAATTTTTTGGAAAAAAAAATGTAGCTGTTTTTATGACGTAAATGTAAGTTAAAATGAAATTGGGCATGGAAATTTTTGAATTTGTTATAGTTTTTGAAATATTTTTGGAATTTTGAAAAAGTTTGTATTTTTGATTTTGTAAGAATTTTTGGAATATTTTTAGAATTTTGAAAAATTTTAAATATTTGATTTTATTATAATTTTTGGAATTTTGAAAAATTTTCAATTTTTGATTTTGTAATAATTTTTGCAATATTTTTAGAATTTTGGAAAAAGTTTGAATTTTTAAGAATTGTTGAAATATTATTGGAATTTAGAAAAAATTTAAATATTTGATTTTATTCTAATTTTTGGAATATTTTTGGAATTTTGAAAAAGTTTGATTTTATTTAATTAAACAATATTTTTGGAATTTTGCTTATAATTTTCCGGCAACGTTTTGATGTTTCGTGTTAGTTTTGTAATAAATTTTTATACGGAGTTTATCTCTGAATACTTGTACTTTAACAAAGAGTTATGTTTGATATACATCGCTGCCCAAAACTAAAAACCATGTCCTCATAAAAGTTTTTTGCCGAAAACTATATAAAAATCCTTAACCCAGACCAAAGCCTTGATATCTCAGAGCTGTGAGATTTCAGCTCCTCTATTTTTTATTAATTACACTCTTCCATAAAATATGTTCATATTATTCTGGTAGACACGAGGTAAGGAACATTTACATATTTATCAAAAAAAAAATCACGGTCATTAAACAAAACAAATATTGTCACAAATCAAAAGTTTAAAAACCTTACAAACACTAATATATTCCTAACCAAAGACAGATTTGTCTTGCAACAACAATCAACTTGGTATAAAATTCTACTAACCTCAAGCTCATTTAAATTTTTATCAAGGTTTCAATAGTTTGATCTAAATAAATTCATCATCAAAGAACTTATTTTATTTATGCATTTAACAATATTTATGATTAAATCACATCTTCAAAAACCAACATAATATTATTCAAATCAATCCATATTCAAATGGTAAAACAAAAATTATAATATGTCAACCAATGTTGCAACTTCAAAAAGGTTTACCTTGAATAAGAGATGTGAAGGATAGATGATAAATATGTAAATTACATCAACTATTCATGTACTAAAATATAAAAATATATAAGTTACGTTACATAAGCAATAAAATAAAACAATAAAAAATGAAATTATATTTATGTATAAAGAGTTTTCGCGAAAAAAAAAATTGAAAATTTATATTCAATTAGTTCATCTTCATATTGTCTCAGAATACCCGTCATCGAATGATATATTCGAGTTTTACGTAAATTGGTAATCTATTTACTTCTTAGTGTAACAAGACGACAAAAATAAAGACAAATTTTGGTATCTTGTCTTGTTAATTTTTTGTTTGTTTTGTTTTTTTTAGATGCTATGCATTTAAAATACCTTAAAATAATTCAATCCACGATTTTCAAGGTTTTATGTTAAAAATAAAATTAAAATTTTTTATTTATTTTGAATTGATCGATAGCTTTGACAAACATTTGTTTTTGTAGTTTTTTTTGTTGAAGATTTGGGTAGTTTTGATGTTTTGTGTGAGATTATTCTAAGCTTAAATTTAACCATGATAGGGATCGTTTAGGTGTGACACAGATTTAATTTAGTTGAAATTGTTTACGTAATATTTGTTGGTAACTATTATTCTTTAATGTTTACAAGTAAAAAGATTTACAATTAAGACTTTTAAAGTTATTTCCATAAGTTCATAATCTGACCATGGAAAATTAATGGGATGCAGTTGACGGGGTCACCAATAGTGATGATATTTCACCTAAGAAAGAATATCAGGTTCTTGAAGGGCCGCCTTGTCATATCATATACCATTAGTTGTCATATACCATTAGTTTAGTTTAGAAAAAGATTAAATTTTAAGTCACCTATGGCATAAATGGGAGCCGCATCCGTATTTTTTTTGTATATGAAACTACTGAACCATCACTTTCAGTCTAACTTTTGACGTTGTTGAAACTTCATCTACTGATCTCAACGCAGTTTTCTGTCCACATTATTGGTTATCCCAAATTTGATATTTTATCATGCTTTACCAGACCAGAGCATCATCAACCACTTTGACTTGAATTATGCTTCAGTGTTCCGAGAGAAAGCAAATAGTAGAAGGCGAAGATGGTGTTTATAACCCGAGTGGGAAGACTATTCTTAATAATCCAAACAAGTACTTTCCCACCTATAGCAGCTTCAATGCAATTAAAAATGACTGACCGCAAGTTTATCACACATCCTATCGCTTATTCCATCGCGTTTTTCACTCCTTGGAATAGTATTTACAAATTGAAGTTTTTCCTACGTTAGCCCTTGTGAAAGTATTTTTTCCACTAGTGTAAAATCATTTTCGCTTAATAACAAATTGTAGTTGCTATGGTATTTTACAAAGTTTTAAAATCAAAGCAACCATTAAAAAATACAATATGAATTTTAAATGTTATGTTGTCGATTTTTAATTTAACAAATTATAATAAATATCGTTTTGCTACGGCTGAACTTTTTTTTTTTATAGTTCGGGTTAATAAGTTATAGACCTCTAATGCTTGATGCACGTGTTAACCATAGGAAAGGAAAGTTAGAAGGTTTGTAGTGAAGGACATGGGATAGAACTGGAGCGATAGTGTTGATGTTCTAGGAATTTAAATTGTGCGCAGCAGCGAAATCATTTTTTGGTAATCGATTCCACGGAACGTGAAAGGAAAGAGTTATTATAGCTAGATGTTCTCACATGATCTCCAAGGAATGCTTATGATAATGCGAAGATTGTCTTGTGGCTCTTGGAAATCTACGTAGTGAAGGTATCAAGTCATTAATTTCTTTAGAGAATTTACCGTAATAGTATCTGTAGAATAGTGTACAGCCCTAGCCACTCGCCTATGATGCATATATGTTTTATAGATCGTAGTAATTTCAGATAGAGAGAAAAAGCTTTTACAGCGATGAAGGAAGCCAAGTGGTTGTGACCCCAATTTCACCACGGAAAGAAGTGGTCATGCCATTTCAACCGACCATTTTTCTACGATGATTATTAGTAGTTAGACTAGATGGCTGTTTTTTAAAAGAATAGGAATGGCAGATAGTACTGTCATCGACAACGCTTTATATTGGCTTTGTGGTGATATATAACAAATAATTGATAAAGATCAGAAAAAGGGTTGGTGACAGAACCGAAACCTGAGGAACACCGGGTTGAATTGGAAATATAGCCGACATAGCACCATCCAGCACTACTCTGGACTAAAATTTTGAACTAAAATTTTATCATTTTAAGTAATAAAGTAGTCCGTTTCATAATTGTTTTTTCTTTTCATCATTATTTCAAATGTAAAATATGAAGGGGCTGAAATCTCAAGACTCTGAGATATCAAGACTTCGGTCTGGATTAAGGAATTTGATATAGTTTTCAGCAAAACACTTTTATGAGGACATTGTTTTTAGTTTTGGTCAGCGATGTATATCAAACATAAAGCTCTTTGTTAAAGTACATTTATTTTTTTATCTCTGTATAGAAATTTATTACAAAACTATCACGCAACAGCAATACGTTGCCGGAAAATTATAACAGATCATAAATTAACATAATCTAGTGAAAAGATGATACATTCAGCAAACTACCCAAAAGCTCTCCGTTTAGCATTTCGAGAAAATATTACAAAATCACAAATTCACATTTCTTTCAAAATTCCAAAAATATTGTAAAAATTAAATGAAATCAAAAATTCAAAATTTTTCCGAAATTCTAAAAATATTCCAAAAATTATTCCGAAATCAAAGATTAAAACTTTTTTAAGGAATTCTAAAAATCTTGCAAAAATTATAACAAAATCAAAAATTGAAACTTTTTTTAAAATTCCAAAAATATTCCAAAAATTAGAATAAAATCATATATTTAAAATTTTTCTAAATTCTAATAATATTCCAAAAATTCTTACAAATTTAAAAATTAAAACTTTTTCCAAAATTCTAAAAATATTGCAACAGTATATAATGTGATAAAGGTGGTGATAAAGTAAATTTTCTACATTGAGGTTTATATACTATTTTTTTTACTACTTGATATAAAAAATGCACTAAAACTCTTAATTATTCACAAAATAAAATGTCAATTAATAAGCAAGTGGTGAATAAATAAAAATTTTGATTTGGTGAAACATTGTTTATCATATCATTGGATTGCGTATTGGATATTTATTATTCAGGGCTGCTTAGTTAGAAATTTATTTTCAATGAATTTTCTTAAAACTATATACAAATCACATATGCTTTGCATTAAAAAATATAACTTTTATTTATTTTTGACATGAAATTGAAAATCTATTCAATATTGTTGAGCCAAATTTAGAAATTTTTTTAGTCTACAACTCACAACTAAACTAAATTTCAACAGAATTCTGTTTAACACGAATTAAAATTTCAAATAAACTAACCTATAGTTGCAAAAAAGTTTTTGCATTCATTCATTATTTATTATTATTAAAATAAAATCAAAACGCTTATTATTTTTTAATTTATTATTATTATTTTATGAAGAAACTAAAAAAATTCAAAGATGAACTCAGTTAACAAACGAACAAAAATTATATTTTCATTATTTACGAAGGTGCTAAAATACTTATTACACTGGTCTGCAGAAAAAAATTTTTTTTTCCTCCTCATTGTTTTCATGCATGATTACATCATATTTGGTGCTCTTACCACGGAATTTAACATGCAAAAAAATACAGCACATAGATTTTAAATATAATGTCCATTTAATTAAAAAACGATATTACTTCAGGAACAACAATTACAAAAAAGTGTAAAAAGACTACGGTCTAAGTTTTACAACGAAAAATGCTAATTTTACAGTTACAAGTTATAGAAATATCTGTATATTTATCCCATTATGGTAATATAATTCAAGTTATTTTGTAGTTTTTTTTCTTTTCATCGTTTCCATCGAAGTTTCTCGGCGAATCGACCAACAAAAATCAGCAAGCATTGCTGCTGACCATTTTCCATTGTAGCGTCTTTCAATATGCATAATATCCTGATGAAACCTTTCACCATGCTCATCTGATACGGCACCGAGATTTTCCGGAAAGAAATCTAAATGCGAGTCCAAAAAATGAATTTTGAGTGACATATTGCTTCCTAAAGCTTTATAAGCAGAAAGAAGCTCTCGAATGATTGGTCGGTAGTTGTCAGCTTTTGTATTACCTAGAAAATTATGACACACTTTTACAAAAGCCACCCAAGCTTTTTTTTCAGCTTTGCTCAACTTCGAATTGAAAATTTCATCCCTCATAAGCTCTCGTATTTGCGGACCTTCAAAAATCCCTTCTTTCAATTTCGCGTCACTGATTCGAGGAAATTTTGTTTTGAGATATTGAAAGCCTGCACCATCCTTGTTCATAGCTTTCACTAAGTTTTTCATGAGCCCCAACTTTATATGAAGTGGTGGCAAAAAAATTTTGTCACTTGGCACTAGAGGTTCTTGAGATACATTTTTAAGTCCAGGTGTCAAGCTTTTTCTTTGCGGCCAAGTTTTCACTTTGTAATGCTTGTCTCTTGCGCGACTGTCCCACTCACATAAAAAACAGCAAAACTTGGTGTATCCTCCTTGTAATCCAGTAAGTATAGCGACAACTTTTAAGTCAGCACAAATATTCCATAGGTATTGAGAATATTTTATTTTTTCAAGTAATACCTCCAGATTTGCATAATTTTCTTTCATGTTTGTTGCATGTGCTAGAGGCACTGATGGGTATGTATTTCCATTGTGAAGTAAAACGGCTTTCAAACTAATCTTCGACGCATCAATAAAAAGTCTCCATTCGTCAGAATTTTCTGGAAAACTCAGTTCTTCAAGAAGCCCTGCAGCATCATTACAATATACTAAATCATTTTCTTTGGAAAAGTAACTCGTAAAATCTTCTTGTCTTGTGCGAAAATATGAGACTCTTGTACTTTTATCCAACAAATTCCACTGTTTCAATCTTGATCCGAGTAACTGAGCCTTAGATTTTGATAGCCCCAAGTCTCTAACGAGATCATTTAAATCAGGTTGTTTAAGAAAATAAGGTTCTTTTGAGGGGCTTGAAGATCCAGATAAAGCGTATGATGAAGAAGATGTACAGGAAGAAATAAAACTGGATTGAGGCTGTAGACCAGAAGCATTTTTATTTTCCATCTTCTCGCTGGAGCTACTGCTGGAAGAACTGCCTTCAACACGAAGAAGTGGTCTCTTTGCAGATGCGATGTTTGAATATGCAATCTTGTTTTTATTTTTTTTCGAGAATCCTCGTGTTGATGTCATGCAGAAATAACAGTCATTTTCATGATTCTGAGGTTCACTCCAAAGCATTGGCATCGTAAACGGCATAGTTTGTGACTTCCTTCAAGCCAACCTCTCAACGTTCTGGAACAACTGTTACAGCAAATTTTTGGGAACCAACTTTTATCCCTCTCATCGATAGAGAATCCAAAATAAAGCTGATAAGCTTTTTTAACAAGATCTGTTATCGCATTTCGCTGTGTTTTTAGAGTAAACTCACCACAAATGTAGCAAAAACAGTCGGTAGAATTCTTACAAGTGCGCGGCATTTTATAACCTAAAATTGAATGAAATTTATTTAAAAAAAATTTTTAAATTTCTATTTTATATTTTTTATCTCTGTTCATAAAAAAATAGATAACCTACACATAAAATACTTAAAATATATTTATAACATGAATTTTGTGCAAAACTTACTAAATTATTTGATATAAAACGTAAACAACTAAAAGACAAGTTTTCAACTAACTGTTGTAAAGTCACAGTGTATACTGCGCAGGCGCATATGTACTACCATATATTTCACTTTCGGCACTTTCCTTCTTTCACTTATAACTAGCAAAAACCTATTTCGTATGTATATACATTGTTTGTAATGTTAACGCATAAAACGAATTTAAAAAAACCGAAATTTATGATATTTTGGAAAAAATTCATATCGAAAAATCTAGACGTGATAGAAAAAATTGGCCATAGGGAACAGATTCAGAGCATCAAAATCTTCATAGTTATGACATAATTTTTTGAAGGAGGATTTTGTTGCAGACCAGTGTTATTAGGTGTGGGGAATAATTATTAGTAACCATAGCTTGTCTTGGGTTTTTGAGTAAATAATTGAAATTTCTCATGCAAGTAGTAAAAAAAAATTATTGCAATATCAAAAGCTGAAATTTTTTTCAAAATTCTAAAAATTATAACAAAATCAAAAATTAAAAATTTTTCAAAATTCTAAAAATATTCCAAAAATTCTTACAAAATCAAAAATTGAAACTTTTTTCAAAATTCTAATTCCTTCTTTTCAAAAATATTTCAAAAACTATAACAAATTCAAAAATTTCATGTTCAATTACATTTACGTCATACAAACAACCAAATTTGTTTTTCTATATAAAAATTGGCTAAAAAAATAAATGAAATCATTTTTTGACACACTTGACAATATTTTTTTAACAAACTTATAATGCAATAAAATTCTCAATAATAATAATTTCATGTTCATTACATTTCATTTCATACAAATTACTAATTTTATTATTTTCTAAAAAAATAAATGAAATCATTCTTTTGACATTATTTTTTTGACAAACTTATAATGCCATAATTCTCTATAATAATAATAAAATTTCATGTCATACAAATAACTAATTTTGTTTTTTTCCAAGAAATTGGGTAAAAAAATAAATAAAAATCTTTCTTTTGACACACTTGACAACATTTTTTCGACAAACTTATGATGACATAATTCTCAATAATAATAATAAAATTTCATGTCATACAAATAATTAATTTTATTTTCTCCAAAAAATTGGGTAAAATAATAAATAAAAATCATTCTTTTGACACACTTGACAACATTTTTTTGACAAACTTCTAATGCAATAATCTAGTTTTTGATTTCACATACTAATTCTTTGTTCCTACTCATTATCAAGAAAAGTTAATCTAAATAACTTTTGTGTGACGTCAAACGAACAAATCACCAAAAACTAAGTTGTACTAGAAAAAAATTTGCAAAATGACTTTGTATTTATATAAATTAATACACGTATTTTTTGTGTTTATTTAATGCTGTAGAAAAAGTTTAGTGTATAACTCGCTAAAATGTACGTTTCCCGGTCGTATAGATGAAGTCCACGCTTCGCTCGAGCTGCAAATTTCATACTTCCGTGAAATGGAGTACATTTTAACATCGTTATACAAACTACTATTATATATTTACTATCGTAGAAAAAATTGCATTTCCTACGCGAGAAGAAAACGTTTTACGTTTACATGATTAAATTTTCACTCACGAAAAAAACAGCAAAATGTACTACATATTTTTGATAATGTTCTTAGTTCTTACTCGTAAGAGCAAAATTTTTAGTTTTTTGATTTCACTCCTTTGGAGTCGATTTTATTATTTTCTTTCATTCCATGCGCAGAAAAAGAAAATTAAATTCGTCATTCTTTTTATTTATTTTAATAACAATACTTGAGTAACTGTTACGGCACTCTCGTGGTCGTATTTTTAAACCTCCATCAAAAATATTTTTTTTGAAATGCTGGGACAAGTAATATTTTGAATAACATCGATAACTGGCGAAATCCGGGAATTCGTTAAGAAACTAGAGCCTTAAAAGTACATAAATCAAAATGTTTGATCAAAATATTTTAATAAAATTTATACATATTTTAAATATTTGCATATATTTTTACAGGTTTTTAAAATGCCAAAGCATCTGCAGTTAGATATTTTCAAGAAATCGGGTTCAACAAAATACAAATGCACCCAAAGTTTTCATTGGTTTTTCTTTGTTATAACTGGAAAAGGTCAATAAAAATCCCAATAATAATGAAGATTTTAAATTATTACAAAAAAATGAACACAAAAATTTAAATTTCTTCCTAAATCATAATAAATTAACATTAATATGATATTTCTTAGTTACTTGATTTTATGGTATAGTTGTAGGTTTGCTCATAATTAATTTTATTTTTATAGTTTGTTTGATAATTTGTTTGTAATAAGTGTTTTTATTTGAACTAATCTGATAAATCCGATTCTACTTATACAAAACTCTGACTAACAATGTAATCTACCTATTTATAGCGGATGTCCTGCCGCTTGGACTTTTTATGTTTTATACGAAGGAAAGCACCAAATTTGAAGCAAAAATTAAATATGTGAGTATTTGAATGAAAATATTTATTTCGAAGTAGGAGTAAGAACGATTTTTTTTTAATTTTTACTCCTGTATTTGGAAATGTTATATTTTTGTATCTTATTCGCTTTGATAGAAAGGAGCAAATTAATGATACAAGAAGCATTTTAAACTCTATTTATTACGCATCCAAATTTGTTCTTTTCTATTTTTGGTTTCTTTAAACATTATTTTGTTCATCCCTGTTGTTTTAAATTACATTATGAATGTAGGTGTGAGCAAGATATAGCCTGTACCTTCACCCATCTAAAATGAAATATTTCGCCAGGTCCCCAATAGAATCTTAAAATATTTATTGGTCCGTAGCATGAAATCAGTTGAAAGACACTGTTCTATACAATATTATGATCACTGAAAGTATTTTATAGCATCAAATGAAATTAAATACAATAGACAAAGCATTTATCAAATGCTAAAAACGTTTTGTCAATTGTAGAAAATGTTAGGTTGGCAAAAAATTTCTAAACGAATTTCTCTCAACCGTTAATAAATTTTCAAAATATTTTGGAACTAAGATGTATTGATAATAACCTTCGGCCTCGAATTATTATCAATCTACTTGCTTCGAAATTTTTTGCCAAAAAATTATTTGGAATTGTTACACCAACCAACCCTGGGAAATAACAGTTGAAAATTTTCTTACTTATTTTATAAGAAATTTTTTAATTTTAATTTTATAAAAATTTATTTTCGAAGATTTCGAATCCCAAGAGTACATATTTTAATTATGTTTTGCTTTTCTAAAGATTTAGTTTTTTAGCCAAAACATACTGAAATTACAGAAAGACGTCTTGTATGTTTACGAGAAAATTCCATTTTATTTACTAACCTAAAATATGTGAATTCTGGCTTTACCCAAAAATCGGCATAGATGGTGAATTAAACGTTAAACTACCAAAATCTTGACTTGTAATGTACTGTATCTGGTCGAATCCACATAATTGACAATGAAATAATATTTATTTGTTGTGCCTTACAATGGCAATCGCAGAACAAATGTAACTCAAATATTCGAAAAATATTTATTTAATGAAAACAATTTACTTTTTTGCTAATAAAATGCAATCATCTCTAAACATGTTAACTACACTAATCGAATTTAAGGTCGTAAATTAAATATAAAATTCCTGTAGCGTGTGCTTAAAAAAATTGACAATGAGGCATGAAATAAAATGAGGCAGGAATTGTAAGGTTAAATCACGTTCACGATTAGTTAATTTTCATTTCTAATTGTAAGATAAATTGTGTTTTATTACAGCATCTAACTAATCTATCCGGCTCGAAGGACCAAAAGTTTTGACTGATTGCATAAAAAATGCACCATTTTTTGTATTATTTTATTGAGTGGGTTTTAAATAGCTTTTTTAATAGGAAAAGTGTGTTCCAATTAACCGATAGTCAACCAATATGGTAGATAAATTGCAAAATTAATCTACGGATTAATCATCCATGGTAAACAAATCTATTTAATTAAATCTTAAAGTGAAGCGCGTTTACAGCATTGATTTAATTGTCTAATTAACAGACAAGGAACAGTGATTGATAGCTGACTCTCCCTTTATGGAACATTAACGGTACGAAAAAATGGTTTTATAGAATTTATTATGCTGAAATTTGAAATGAAGGTTTAATGCTAAGCATAATTGATTTACACAAAATAAAAACTTTATATAGAATACAAAAAAGTGAACAAAAATTGCGCCATGAACTTTAACATTACCGAAACACATTACAGATTTTTAAAGGCAAATTGATGAACTTTAAATATAAAGCTCCTGTAGCGTGTGCTTAAAAAAATGAGAATGAGGCATGAAATAAAATGAAGCAGAAATTGTAAGGTAAAATCACGTTCACGATTAGTCAATTTTTATTTCTAATTGTTAGATATATTGTGTTTTATATCAGTATCTAACCTATCTATCCGGCTGGAAGGACCAAAAGCTTTGACCGATTATATAGAATCGGTCGGAATGCATCATTTTTTGATTATTTTATTGAATGGTTTTTAAATAGCTTTTTTAATAGCAAAAGTGTGTTCCAATTAACCAAAAGTCAACCAACATGGTTGATAATTTGCAAAAATAATCTATGGAGTAATCATCCATAATAAACAAATCATTTGAATTAAGTCTTCAAGTGAAACTAGTTCACAGCATTGATTTAATTGTCTAATTAGCAGACAACGAACACTGGTTGATAGCCGATTCTCCTCTATGGACAGGAATTTGAAATGAAATTTTTTTGCTAAGCATAATTGATTTAGATAAAACAAAAACTTTATACAGACTAGAAAAAATCGGACAAGAATTGCGCTATGAACCTTAACATTACAGAATTTTAAAGGAAAATTTACGAACTTTAAATATCAAACTCCTGTAGCGTGTGCGTAATAAAAATTGCCAATGTGGCATGAAATAAAATAAGGGAGGAATTGTAAGACTAAATCACAATCACGATTAGTCAATTTTTATTTCTAATTGTTAGATATATTGTTTTATTACAGTATCTAACTTATCGGCTAACCGGCTCGAAGGACCAAAAGTTTTGCCTGTATAAAAAAAGCATCATTTTTTGATTATCTTATTGAATGAAAAGTGTGTTCCAATTAACCGATAGTCAACCAATATGGTTGATAAATTGCAAAAATAATCTATGAACTACTCATCCATAATAAACAAATCAATTGAATTAAGTTTTCAAGTGAAGCGCGTCCACAGTATTGATTAAATTGTTTAATTAACAGACAAGGAACACTGATTGATAGCTGACTCTACTCTATGGAACATTAACGGTACGAAAAAAATGGTTTCATAAAAATTTATCCTGATGAGCCAACTTTTTCAAAACTTATTTTCAAATATTTTCCTCTGATAAGAACGTCATACCTTGAAGAAACATCATGTTTCGTCTCAGAGAAAAGACAGTCTAATGATACATTAACAAACAAAGAATAGCGGCCTTTTATCCTTGATTAATCGATTTCATTATCGTTCTTCAAGGTTTTTATTTATTGTACTTTCATCCACTGGTTTTATTCTGAATTTTAGTAGCCTAGAATTCCCTCGACTTCAACCTCGTGTTTAACAATAAAATTCAGTTTTGCAAACAGTTTTGTAACTTGTACTAAAGTGAACACATTTTTCATATAATTATTAAGGTAATAACAATACACTACGTGAAACTTTCTTAAACCACTCAATTGGAGTTTTTTTTATCTCTATACGAAAACTCTAAAAATATATAACGTTACCCTCGTAAATAGTAAATAAGTCACAAATGTGTGTTACTAATTAGACAAACAATAACATTGAACTTAGTAACACTTTGTATTTTAAAGAATTAATTCATTTTAAGTCGTATTAAATAACTTCAACACATTATTTTTCATTAAGTCTGCAAGTAATGCCAATTCCTAATTTTACTTCGGTTTTGAAAAAACCAAAGTAGTGCATTCATGAGCCAAAAGTGAAATTCTTCCCCCCACTTTTTTGGCATTTCTCGACGTTTTAGAACCTACTAATTCTAAAAAGCAAAAAAAATGTATGTCTGTCTGCCTGCCGGCCGGCCGTCACAACCGACGAAATCTAGAAAACGGCTGGAGGGATTTCAAAAACTTTTGATTCTAAAAATAGTTATACTCAATGGGAAGAGCCGAAAAGACGATGTGATCGATAGCTGTACCGAAAGTGTGTCAAAAATCGTCAAGTTTGTCAAAACAAGGAAATTTGCATATTTTTTGCTTAAAAAACTTCCATTTTAAGTTATTACGAGTTACATTGAATTTGGAGAAATCTTCATGGTCGGGATTGGTATGTGAGATCAAAATCTAGATTGTTGCATTAGAAGTTTGTCAAAAAAATGTTGTCAAGTGTGTCAAAAGAATGATTTTCATTTTTTTTTACACAATTTTTTGGGAAAAAAGTGAAATGACATGAAATTTTATTATTATTATTATTGAGAATTATGGCATTATAAGTTTGTCAAAAAAATATTGTCAAGTGTGTCAAAAATGATTTTCATTTACTTTTTTAGCCAACTTTTTGGAAAAAAAAATTTAATTATTTGTATGACATCTGCGGATTGAACGCTAGAAACATCTGCGGATTGAACCGCAGAAACATCTGCGGATTGAACGCTAACCACGACCACGTGCAACATCATCTTGAGCACGACAAACCGAACATTCTATTCCTTACAGAAACACAAGTTTCTGAAAATTTTCTCTTTATAGAATCGCTTAATTCCAATATGGGCTCGAATCAGCTTTCAAACTCCATCAGGGCGTATGCGCATTCATTCATGAGAGTGTTGCGTACACGCGCTTTCCAAATTTTGAACTACACGGTGACGGCTTCAATACAATGGTTTTAAAGATTTGTCTTCCAGAAATGACTTTTTTTACAATAGCTTTATACCGGTCCCCCAACAAACGTAACCCAAAATTTTTTAATATACTGACAAAAATTGTGGACGAGATTAGAGCAAAGTCCCCTAATTGTGAAGTTATCGTTACCGGTGACTTCACCGTCCACAACAAATCATGGTTGGAATTCTCCAAATCGACCGACGATGTTGACAATAGTGGAAAACTGGCAGAAATTTTTGCCGCGTCTCAGGGCCTATTCCAAATTGTTAAAAGCCCGACTTTCACTCCCCGTAATGACGGTGATAATAGTTTTCTTTTAGATCTCTATCTTACCACAATGCCAGATATTACGAGTGTCGATGTCGCGAAGGTAGTATTGGAAATTCTGATCATTATTTAATCTCATCAGTTATCAAAACTGATTTACTTAAAACTACAGCTCCCAAACCCCGTAAAATATTTCACTACTCAAAAATGGATAAGAGTGGTCTTCAAAATTTTTTCCATGGTTTCCCTTTCGACCGTCATTGTTTTTACACTGACAATGTAAATGTTTCTGCTCAAAACTTTACAGAAACCATCCAATTTGCTATCAATAAATTTGTCCCTTTCTCCATAGTAAAATCCAAACAAAAATACTTGTATTCGAAAGCTGCCAAAACGGCACTTAGAAACAAACGTAGATCATTTAATATTTGGATTCATAACAAAACTCTCACTAATCGATCCCAATATCTAAAGCCCAACAAAATATCTAATCAGATTATCTCAAACGAAAAGTCCGAAATTGACAGAGCGAAAGTCTCAAAACTTACGTCTATGTCTGTTTCTGACAAGAGTTTCTACAGTGCCATTAATTCTTTAAATTCTGGTACAAAATTTGCTATTCCCCCTATTATTGATGGTGATTTAATCGTCAATGATCCCGCAAGAAAAGCTAACTTGTTCGCTGAACGCTTTGCTCTGAACTCCACTGTTTTGGAAACTCCTAAAGAAATACCCCAAATCCAGTCTTCAGGAGTTAATATGAATGAACTTCACTTCAAACCCAAAATAGTCGCTAAACTTTTAAAGGGGTTAAACATCAACAAAGCATCAGGAATGGACAATATTCCACCCATTATTTTAAAAACCTTTTCCAAAGAACTAGCACCAACTTTAACTAAAATATTCTACCAATCCTACAAATCTGGTATATTTCCCTCGTGCTGGAAGTTGGTAAATGTCCAGCCCGTCCCCAAAAAGGGACCAAAATCCGATATCTCAAATTATAGGCCAATAGCTTTACTATCGGTCCTATCCAAAGTCTATGAGCATTATATTAATACACATATTTCAAAATTTCTGGAAGAAAATCATTTAATATCCGACAGCCAATACGGGTTTCGAAACAAAAGATCAACTACCGATCTATTAAACTATGTAGCGCATTGTTGGAACAGCATACTTGATAAAGGTGGTGAAACATACGTTATCGCTTTAGACATCTCCAAGGCATTCGATCGAGTCTGGCATGCCAACTTAATCAACAAGCTCGTTGCGTACGGTTTTCATCCCAATGTTGTGAAGCTGATTCAAAATTTTCTATCCGACCGATACATTTCAGTCTCCTTAGACGGATTTTCGTCTGAGTCTAAACTAATTAACGCTGGTGTACCCCAAGGCTCAGTATTGTCCCCAACCCTATTTTTGATTTATATCAACGAATTGTTGAAAATCACCAGCAACCCAATAAATAGTTTTGCAGATGATAGTACTCTGCACAAGTCGTTCGAGCCCCTTCCTTCAAAAGGTAAAATGCACGAATGAATTAATCCTGCCCGGAGAGACGCTGCCATAAACGTGAACAAAGACCTGAATAAAGTCGCCGACTGGGGTGACCAAAACCTTGTCAATTTCAACTCCACCAAAACACAGCTGTTGATTGTTTCCAGATTAAAGACCGAGTTCCCCAAAGATATTTTATTTAGTATGTGTGATGAACCAATAGGTGAATGTAAAAACATTCGTTTATTGGGTGTCACAGTTTCAAATGACCTACTCTGGAACGATCATGTAATGGCGATGGCAAAAAGCGCGTCTAAAAAACTCGGCCTCCTAAATAGATGCAAAATATTTTTCACTCCATACCAATTGCTCCATGTTTATAAGTCCTATATTCGTCCCTGTATGGAGTACTGCTGTCAGGTTTGGGGTGCTGCCTCTGTTTCCATCTTGGCCCTCTTGGACTCTGTTCAAAAGCGAGCTATACGAATTGTAGGTGATCGAACTTTGACATCAAAACTTGATTCCCTACAACATCGTCGCACTGTTGCTGACCTCGTTGTTTTTTACAAATATCGTCATCAGCAGTGCTCAGATGAAATCAGCGGCATCATGCCTCAAACTTATTCTTACCCCCGTTCCACTCGGCAATCGGCTGCCGCAACCAGTGAAACGGTAAAGATCCGCGCTGTCATACTGGCAGATTGCAGAGAGACTTCTTTGTCCGAACTGCGTACAAATGGAATAGTTTGCCGGAACACTTAGTCTCAGGTGGCTTCAACCCACAGATGTTTAAAAAAAGCGTTAATCTACACCTCAGAACGCCAGTTGTTGTGGGACCCAGGTCTAGACCAAGGTCTTAAAAGGTATTTATGTGTTGTTGTGACACATATTCTAAACCCTATTACACAACACATTTTATTAAAAAAAAAAAAATGACAAGAAATTAGACATGGAAATTTTTGAACTTGTTATAGTTTTTGGAATATTTTTGGAATTTTGAAAAATGTTTGTATTTTTCATTTTGTAATTATTTTTGCAATATTTTTATAATTTTTGAAAAAGTTTTTATATTTGATTTTGTAATAAATTTTGCAATATCTTTAGAATTTTGGAAAAAGTTTGAATTTTTGATTTTTTTTAATTTTTACAATATTTTTGGAATTTTGAAAGAAATATGTATTTGTGATTTTGTAATATTTTCTCGAAACGCTAAATGGAGAGGTTTTTGAGTAGTTTGGTGATTGTATCTCTTTTCACTAAATTATGTTAATTTACAATCTGTTATAATTTTACGGCAACGTATTGATGTGTTAGTTTTGTGATAAATTTTCTAAGCAGAGATAAAAAAATACATGTACTTTAACAAAGAGTTTATGTTTGATATACATCGCTGCCCAAAACTAAAAACAATGTCCTCATAAAAGTTTTATGCCGAAAACTATAGCTAAATCCTTAACCAAAACCGAAGTCTTGATATCTCAGAGCTTGAGATTTCAGCCCCTCCATATTTTAACTTTGTGTTTACAAAATCGAACAAATTGAGTTCTAACGATATTAATCGATCACATAATCGATATAACTTAGCCCTACACCGAAAGAAAAAATCTTGGTTGATTCAAACATGTTGCATTGTTAATCGAAAATTAAGTGAAAATTGGGGAACTAAATACGTTTGTGATTGAATCAACCAACGCTCCGTATTTAAATTAACAATTTAACCGTTGTTGATATATTTTTTTATAAGTATCACAAACATATTTGATTTAACCATGTTTGTAGTTGAGTCAATTATGATTTAATTTTCAATTGACTACAAACGTTGTAAATTAAAAATTGGACTAAAAATAGTGATATTGAATACGTTTGTGATAGAATCAAGCAATACGCCGTATTAAATCTTTTGGTTTGGTACATCTTTGTTTTGTTTTTGCTGCTATCGATGTTTGTATGGGTTGGTTTTTTTTCGTAAATATAATATTTGAAATTTTTTTTATTAGAAGTATGTATTTCGCATCAATCCCGACAAACATTTTTATGCATAAAGCTAGCGTTCGTATATTTACGTTCTAAATAGGAAATGTATGAGTGTGATTTTGTTTGTAAAGGATGCGTCCATTTTTTCGCCATTTTTTTAATGATACAATTTAAAAACCAAAATTCAGAAATCAAAAAATTTAAATATTTGAATTATATGTAGAAAATTATACTAATTTTCTATAATTTTCTCATTATTATGAAAAATTAAAATAAAAGATCGATAAATGGACATGAAACAAGACAAATAAAAAATATTAAAAATATATAATAATTTTTTTAAATCACCAAAATTAATTATAGAAAGGGCCTGTTTCATTAACGATATTTTTGTTATAACATTAACTGAAAAATTTCTTTCGCACATAATTTTATATGCAAATAATATGTAAATTATTTAAATCAATTAAACACTTCTAAATTATTTCCTAAAGTAAAATGTTAAATAAAACCAGCCATGTTAAAATATATAAAAACTTTTTATTTTTCTATTCTTTTGATTATTATTTTTCTTTATTTTGTTTATTAGTTTCTTTTCTCCGAGTTTTTTATTTTAACAAACACAATAATTTTTAAACAAAAACATGAACAAACTGAACTGAAAAATATGAACAAGAAAAATTGATCACGCCGTGGTTGATTTAAATAATGAAAATTGTTACGTTTTTTAAAATAAATTGACAATGCTACATTGATTAAAATAACCACGTTCGTATTAGACGCAAAATCAAACAAGCTTTGTAGTTGATTCTACCAACGTTTTTTTTTCGGTGTATTGCAGAGGTTTAAAACCAAATTTAATTTCTACTGTCGAATAGATTAAATCCTATTATAGCCTAAGATAATTCAATAAATTAAAAAATGATTGAACATAAAGTTTTATCTCACTGACGCCAAAATTAAATAAGCTTCAAATATTGCTGCAAATAAAACAATTACAAGTATGGTGAGCAACGTGCATCTGACAACTTAAAAAAAAAACAAATCAAGTAGTAACCAGATAAACGACTGTTTAAATAAAAATAAATATTCACATTGGTCTTCTTGTGAATAAAAAAACATTAAAGATAAAATAATGTTTATAAAACAGCTATACATACCATTCGTACTACTACTCGTTTACTGCATTTGACCTTAGGAAAAGCACATTGTCTTTATAAAATTGTGTTGATAACATAATTAAGTTTCGTTTCGAAAAAATTTATTCTAAAATTGTCCTATGAAAGTTTCTATAATGTTATTGTATGAACGAGTGTCTGAATTTTCCAGGGTAATGACTTAGGATGAGAAGTTATTATTCAACTCTTGATCAGTACGCCTATGTGCGAAATGCAGGACTTAGGCGAGGTCAACTTATCTCACTGAAAGAACTTAGATCTTGAGCCAAGTTGGAAGTGTGAATTAGTTCTGACATATGTTAAGCCCATAATCAACGTCAAGGAATTTTTCTCAACAACAAATGTTAGATAAAATGGTTAAGTAATTCTTTAGTCGTCAAGCTACGGTCTGAATCAAATCTCTGCGATTGAAAGCAGCCAGGATTGCTATCAATCTAGAAATATTTGGCCGTTTATTGTGTGAAGAAAATTCATACTTGGGTTTGCACTTTCAGGTTATCCTGTATTTTATCTGGTTTCTTTCTATGTGTTAACACAGACTTGAAACCTTTTAACGATGTGAGATTTAACCCGATTTGTGGTGAAGGAAATTATGAGCCACTCCATTTTATTGTTAAGTATAATAATGTTTTTCCTTCATTCGCCTGAATTTCAGAAATTACTAAAACATTTAAAGTTTATATATTTTAGCATTATACCTATTTGTGTTCAAAAAATCATATCACAAAACATGAACTTCGTCGCCTCTTCAGTGACCTTAATTTTTATGAGATTACTGTGTCCGTGAGAAAAATGTGCTATTCCTTTACAGGTTTTGGTTAAAATTTCGTCGTGCTCGTATGGCACGTTATAAGTCACAGTTCAGAGTGCCAGTAATATACTGGGGCATTTAAGACATGGGTATTCCAAAAGCAGTTATGTGAAACCTGAAGCATAACAAGATCAGCTTCCCGTTACAGCTTTCGGAACAAAGCGAACTACCTCTTAAACACATTGCTTACGTCTGCAAATTACCACAAAATAAGATCAATGCCTCCTTCCTAAAACTTTCCAAAACCCATTTCAGCTAAATTACTTCAAACGGTAAAAACGATAGCCTATGAGGTGGAAGAACCAAAAGGTAAACATTTTACAGCCTTTCATGTGAATATTATTCGCACTTAAGTTGGTAAAGTTTTTCTCATTTTCTGTCCCTCTTTCTTTTTCTAGGTTTGAACCTGAAATAGTTCACATTTTCTTAGCTAGTAAAAAATCCGTTCAACCTATCTCTCAAGTTTATTTATTGTTTTAGCCTTACCCGGGCTAGAAACTTTTCACGGTGTGAGACGCCCCCACGGTTTGTTACGAAGGAAATTTCTTTGAAATTAGTTAGCTATTTACTTTTGACATCTTCGAAAATTGTAATGTTTTCAGTTACAAAATAAATCCAGATGATATGTTCCGATGACCTTCTTAAGAGGAAGGCAATCGAAACTACTGTACAAGTTATCTGCTATCAAAGTTAACCTTTGACAGTATCTCAATTTATACTAAGTTTTTTTTTAAATTTTTTGTGTTTTGTTAAGTTTTGTAAAAAATCATAAGTTTACAATCTACACTGATCATAAATCATCTTCAAAGACTTTCTGTACAACAATACTTAGAAGTTTTTTGGCCAAATCAGGCTATATTTTTTTTATTGGAGAGCCTTGATACTATCAGTTTAAGTAGCACTGCGACCTGACGGTCTGTTGAGCTTATCCTGGCTGTTTTCTTAATAAGTTGTCATCGATGCCGTTTCCGATTGTATTCTGTAATTCAAGTTGAGACTTTTAATGAAATTAATTAGCTCAATTGGAGTGGAATACGTTTTGTGGTAGTGGTTGTGTTAGTCTTCTACAACCAAGTTGGTTTTATATGTACCAAGAAAGTTTAGGGCAGTTGCAGTCTGCAGATGACATATTCCATGGGTCTGAATACCAGGATCTGTTAAGATTGTGGTTTGTAGGACCAAGGCCGTTAACGCACCATGTTAACATGAAAAAATGATTAATTGTTTAAGAACAAAAAGAGTAGTATATGTAGATACCTCATATATTTTTTTTATTACAAAATACGGGACATTTAAAGATAATGCCGTTGAAATTTTACGGAATTTGCAGATTTATACATGATCAGACAAAGGACAGAACTCATTTGTTACCATTCGACGAAATGAGAATGATTGTTCTTACACGCGAAACGAATCTCCTCAAAAATCAAAAACACGTTCGTAACACAAGGATTAATTTTAATCATCTATCTACAAATAAATCAGACCATTATGCATTTCCGATTAGATATTAGAAGTTTGTAGAAAATAAGTTGGAAGAGTTCCAAATAAGAAAACAATAGAAGTGGAATAAATAACGCGGAAGATTGTCGAGTTCTTTGTTAAATTTGCATCGTATTTACTCTTTGTAAGCATCTTATTTCAATACAAAGTGTAATAAGTACATATAACTATTTTCAGACAAGTTCTTTAGAAAAACGAAGACCAAGTGCGAGTAGAATTCTTTCGCTGAAAGTTCCGCAAATCTAAATTAACTATATGATATATTGATATGATATTTATAAAATTATTTTTATATTAATTTAACTAACTACAGAGTTTAATTTGTTTGTTTACAAAACATAAGACAAAGCAAAAGACAAAACATAATACAAAGTTTGTCAAATTCAACTCTTACTTCAATCTTACAGTTCAATAATAGCCATGTTAGCTTAGTTGCCAATTTTCATATTCAAAAATCTTCTCCCGCAAGTTGAATTTTTGTTGGGGAGAAGGGTTTGATAGACGTAAATGTTTTTCGGTTTATGGTTTTTAAAGAATGATTAAATCCCGGATATATAGTAGATTAAATTCCGGATATATAAGAAGGCTCGTTTCCTTCGAGCAAGCAATAGCGTGTCATAATTAGGAAATATTTCGCAACAAAGAGGGGCAGTGTTACCATTGACTTGATGGAGTTTATATCAGCAAATATCCGCCATGCACTCCCAGCACCTGGACTAACAATTTTCAGTGGTATGTGATATTTCACGATACCTCGTAATTCGTATTTCAATAATAGGAGAACACGAAGCTATCACATCTGTAGATCAAAAACTAAAAACACAATCCAAATCAACAAACCCTGAACTCGGGATGTAATAGTTATTTGTGATACAAGACGATAAAATGGGTGATTAACGATGAGGAAAACTGTTTATTCAGAAACGAAGTAGAAACGATTTGCTGATCGCCGTGCGGTGTATAATATGGTTTTTTCCATAGCAGGGATCTCGGCCGCATCAAACGGTTAATTTTAAAGAGATGTTAAATAAAAGCACGGGGTATTTTGGAAATTGGTAATTATAATTTATAATTGTATAATTTATAATTTGTAATTATAAAAACCAGGTATCGGGTGCCCGGCATATATTTCATAATGCCCGGTCGAGTACTCGGTCCGAGTATTTGATTTAATTTTCATTTACTAATAAGCCGAGAATTTCGTAAATTTTTAGTATTTTAAGTACTTTAAATTGTGAAAAATTTGAAATAACTAGACTGTTGACAAATCATAGTTTTTTTTTGTCTGAGGTGGTTACCTCTGACCAGACAAATCATAGTATTGTTTTATAATTAAATTTATAAAATAAAATTTTAATTTAATTTGAATGAATTTTTTAAAAATTTCAGAACAACGAGATAAATTTCATATTTTAATTTAAAAGTATTAGTATAGGTTCTAACTAGGGTTACCACCTCGACGGGAATTGAACTGGAGTCTCCAAGTTATAGTCGTAGTAATTTCTGGTCGCCGGGTTTTACAAAAAACTCTTTGGATGAGAATGATGAATTTTACTACCATACCATAAATCTTCAAAATTTCACCAACCAAAACCAAATAATATCGTTTATCACGGATTTAGCAACATCCTCTCAAACATCAAGCAATAAACAAAACTTTCTTATTATAAGATAAACCATGAGGCATCAAACAAAGACGACTAGCTTTGGAGCGGTTAATGAAAATAAAATGAAATGGAGCAATCATGTGTTCAACCTTCTTAAATCTTCAAAAAAATTGGAATTGTCATTTGTTTGCTCCTGAATATTGTTGTCAGGTTTGGGAAGGTGTTTGACCCTCAACAATAAGATATTTAGATTCTGTGCGATATTACTGAGTTAACTGATCAGCTACATAATCTCCAGCATCGAAAAAATGTGATCGAACTGTCCATATACTATAAATACTAATTCAAAACATTAAACATACTTCCATCGTGTGCGCAGTATAATCGATAAACAAGAACTTCAGAAATGTCCCGAAATTCGAAGCTGATTAGCTTGGGAACGCTCCTATATGAACCCAAACAAAAAGTTTGTAGGCTACAGATATATCGCAAATCAAATAACCGGTTCTTCTATTCGATTTTTTAAAAACAAATTATTTTTTGAAAGTCAATATTTTTTTTTTAAATAAAAGATCTTTTAAATTGAAAAATAATTTAAGCAATTTTGGAGTCCAATGACAGTGGAAATAATTCAACTTAAGTAAATAAATAAGTGATTATGAAGTTTCAACTCCGAAATAATCATCGCCTCAGTGGCGTAATTGATAGCGTGTCTACCAACGGATTCGAACATGGCACTGAAGAGGAAGGTTCGAATTCATCCGAAGCACGTAAAAAGAGTAATGGAGTTTTTAACTTCCCGATATGGGAAGTTATTGTTTTTGGGTCGATTTTCGATATCGGAATTTTTTTGATATCTTTACGTTTCATGACTTCCTGAAGCTGTTTAGACTATTTTTAGCTGGCAGTCTGTATGTGTGTGTGTGTGTGTGTATGTATGTGTATATCGCTGTGTGGAGAATTTTTGCCCAACGCTTTCTCAACAACGGATGGGTCGATTTTAACGAAAATGGTCGCAATCGATGTATCTTGTCGTAACTTAGAGCCCAGTCCTTTTCTAGCGAAATTAAATCATTTGTTTTTTAGTAGTTTCCAAAAAACTGAAAATCATCTCTTGCAAATATCATGAGATTAATAAATAATGCTATCAAGGTCATGAAGCTTCCATATTGTTTGTCACCATGTCAGACATTTATAATGACATTTGTATAAACAATTGCTATCTTAGTATTTGAGATTTTTAACAAAATGTGAAAAAACGACGTGTTATTTTCTTTATGCAAACGAATGATATCTGGATAAAACTTTTGTATGTAAATGAGCTGCAACAGCATCCGGGTTTACTTGAATATCAAAAACCTGAGTTATTTTCTAAATTTGACAAAAAGGTCAGAGGTTCGAGAGTAGATTGCCTGGTCAACTGTTTATTAACTTACCGATATGAAAAGTTATTGTTTTTGGGTCGATTTTTGAACTCGAAATTTTTATAATATCTTTACGTTTCAAGACCTCCTGAAGCTGTTTAGGCTATTTTTAGCTGGCAGTATGTATGTATGTGGACACAAATTTGTCCAACGCTCTCTCACAACGGATGATCCGATTTCAACTTCAATGGTCACAATCGATATATCTTGGCGTAACCTACAGCCCAGTCCTACAGCCCAGCCCCTTAAAATCTAAGCAGTCGATAATTCATTGAAATGTCTTTTAGAAATATTTGGATTTTTTTTGATTTTTTTAAACCAAACTCGATGCCTTAAAACAAACTTTTGTTTTACTATCTCCTTATCAATGTTCATAAAATATTGATAAAAATAATATTTATAATTTTCTTGTTGTCAGTAGGCGTGGACAAATACATTGTATAACTGTAAAAAAATTCAAGTTGATAGCACTTATAGTCTTTGAGAAAATCGATTATGTAGAAATTCGGACGGACACCGAAGTCTCACCAATAGGGTACCGTTTTTACTTTTTCAAAGTACGGAACCCTAAAAATGGTGATATTGTTTGAGAAAAATCGAAAAAAATTTAGCGACGTTGACAAAGTAGACTTTAAGTAGACTCCACCGCTAGTTTTTTTTAAATATATGGTGCAATGAAAATCTTCTTTCCAGTGTAGCCAAAAGATGAAAAAATGACGATTAATTGCAAGTCTTAGAAAGAGAATTTCAATTTATTAAAGTTTTAAGAAAATATCTTTATGTTACCTATTTAACTTAACGGGAAGTTCTTGGCGTGGCCGCTATGGTCACACCCTACCCTACTAGTTATTTGAGAAATTGCAACCATTCCTTTGAATTGAAAAAATTCCAATTTTTTCCTTAATTACTTGAGTTCAATTGCTTTCAAAAAACCCCAACAATATAAATATATTAAACGAAAATGGTAATTCCAAATTGAATTAAATTTTAAATTAAATAAAACTTTTATTAAATAAATACAATCAAATATGCCGTCATTACATCTTTGAATACAAAATAATATTACTAACAATTCACTTTTGCAATTAATATCGTTTTGGTAATTATAATTATTAAAGTTTAATTAGTGAGCATAATTATTTGTTTCACATATGAACACGTTAAGTTTATACCAAACTATTGTAGTTGGTGTTTACTCATTTTTTAGAAGCACAAACACCCCAAGTTCGCAAAAAAATTGAAATGATAGTATATGTATAGTATTTAATTAGAAGCTAAAATGGTACTTTTTGTGTTGAGTCTATTGTTTGGCGGCCGAACGTAGGAAGTCCGACAATTATGGACGTTACACAAAAGTCACTTTGCCTCCAAATAAAATACCCCTTTTTGAAGCAAACGTTTAAATTTTTTATAAATATGAAATTAATACTTTTTATAACTTTTTATAAATCTGATCTAAATAAATACATTTCTGAAATTAAATTGATTTTAATTCATTAAAATGAACGTAGCCAACATGTTAAACACTTTTAATTTTTTCTAATTGAAGAGATGGGCGGTATATTTTTGCATTTGTTTATAAGAACTAAAGCTCACATGCGCGGCAAATCGGTAGTCTAGCTTTTAGGCTAGCCTAGCTATTTAAAAATGTGTTACGGTTTGCTACATTGGTGAGAGGTAGGGTTGTTTTTTAAATTTTTACGTAACCATACTTCTTCTTTTTATCAAAAAAGTACATATTTTTACTTGATATTAAATTTGCATAATTCTAAGCGTCCAGACCTATACATTACATTCACATGCTATGCAGTTTGGGACGACATACACCAAGATTTAGTTCCTGTGTAATCGCCGTTGGATAGGCATGACATGACAGCACGAAATACTCAAAGCGATATCTCCGTTAAATCAATCATATACGTTAGTTAGTAAGTACGTTAATAAAGGCAGCAACATTTCAGTTTTTGGCGTGCCACAATACATAAACAGCAATCAAGCTGTGTTTCGAATTCTTTCTTTTCCGGAATCAAAATAAAAAATAATTTATACGAGGTAAGGAAGAAGAGCGAGTCGACGAACAACTTGTCACCTTAAAAAAACTACGATAGACAGACTGTACACCGTCCATCCAAAACAAGATGAATGCTTCTTTCTTCGCATGTTATTGGTAAATGTGCTTTCCAGCAATTGAGAATTGTCAACGGCGTTACTCATGCCACTTAATGGAGTGCATGTCAAACTCCTCAAGAGTTATGGGTCCTTCGTTAAATGTTGAATTGCGTCGTTAATATAAATGCAATAAGGATGATACTATTTCAATTTAAAAGATTGCAATCTTCAATTCGATTGGCATTTGCAATCACCATCAACCAAGGTCAGGTTCAGTCATTAGAAGTGTGCGGTTCAGTTCTATAATGGATTGCTTCTTACATGGACAATCATATGTTACGTATTCTAGAGGTGACAAACTATTTTGTATAACTATCCCAAGTCGGGATAGCTCTAAAAATACGTATAATAGTCGTACAAAGGTTAGATCATATTAATTCCGTAGATTTTTGGGCTTGCTTAAAACTCGTTACGATGTATTACGACTTTACGAAGGGAAAAGTTACCACGAGGGGAAAAGCAAGTACTCAACATTTATTAATCCTAGTCCCTGTTTGGATCCTCGTTGCCAACTTCGGCGCTCCCTATCTGTTTCCACTTCAACATAGAATTTTGGACTGTGTTCAACAGCGTGAACTGTGGGTAAAAAAATTTCACATCGAAAGTCACGTTGTATTTTTATAAAATCGTCAGAATCAGTGCTCAGATGAAATCGAAATTCGGATGCATTATTTCGCGAATATATTCTCAACCTCTTTTAACACACAGTCGGTTAGTACAAAAATTCAATGTTTCCGATCCAACCCCATCAAACAATTTTACGTATGTACCCTAAAGTATACGATCTTTACACGGAATTCCATACCCTTTTTTCATAATTAATGAGAACTGAATGTATATATGTTACGAATTAAAAATTAGAATTATCTCAAACTATACCATAGGAATAGATGTCATTGGTTTTTGTTGTCCCTAAGTGTCAGGTAAAATGTATAATGAATTGAATACTAATGAATACTGAATTAAATAAAGTAATTTAATAAATAAAATATGGAGGGGCTGAAATCTCACAGCTCTGAGATTTCAAGACTTCGGTCTGGGTTAAGGATTTTGATATAGTTTTCGGCAAAAAACTTTTATGAGGACATGGTTTTTAGTTTTGTTCAGCGATGTATATCAAACATAACTCTTTGTTAAAGTACAAGTATTTCTTTTAGCTCTGTTTAGAAATTTATTACAAAACTAACACGAAACGTCAATACGTTGCGGCAAAATTATAACAGATCATAAATTAACATAATTTAGTGAAAAGATGATACACTCAGCAAACTACTCAAAACATCTCCTTTTAGCGTTTCAAGAAAATATTACAAAATCACAAATTCATATTTCTTTCAAAATTCCAAAAACATTGTAAAAGTTAAATAAAATCAAACTTTTTTCAAAATTCTAAATATATTCCAAAAATTATTACAAAATCAAAGATTAAAATTTTTTTCAAAATTCTAAAAATATATTGCAAAAATTTTAACAAAATCAAAAATTGAAACATTTTTCAAAATTCGAAAAATATATAAAAAAATTCTTAAAAATTCAAACTTTTTCCAAAATTCTAAAAACATTCCAAAAATTCTTACAAAATCAAAAATTGAAACTATTTTCAAAATTCTAGAAATATATATAAAATTCGAAAATTCTATTTGTTTTTCTAAAGATATTGCCAAAATTATAACAAAATCAAAAATTAAAACTTTTTCCAGAATTCTAAAATTATTCCAAAAATTATAAAAAAATCAAAAATACAAACTTTTTTCAAAATTTCAAAAATATTTCAAAAACTATAACAAATTCAAAAATTTCCATATCCAATTTCATTTTTACATTTACGTCACAAAAACAGCTACATTTTTTTTCCAAAAAATTGCCTAAAAAAATAAATGAAACCATTTTTTGACACACTTGACATTATTTTTTTGACAAACTTATAATGCCATAATTCTCTATAATAATAATAAAATTTCATGTCATACAAATTATTAATTTAATTTTTTTCCAAAAAATTGGTTAAAAAAGTAAATAAAAATCTTTCTTTTGACACACTTGACAACATTTTTTTGACAAACTTATATTGCCATAATTCTCAATAATGATAATAAAATTTCATTTGAAACAAATAATTAATTTTATTTCATACTGATATCTAAAACGACATTTTTCGGATTATTTATGGTACAAAAACTTGAACTTTAACGGTCCCATAAAAGGTCCTAGAACGTAAAATTTCAACTTTTTGTACCATAAACGTTGAACTTTAACGTCCTAGGACTTTATAAAATTTTATAAAGTCCTAGGAAGTTAAAGTTCAACTTTTTGAGCAAAATTTAAAACTCATATCTTTTTATTTTAATAAATTTCCAGTATGAAATAAAATTTTGAATTTACCTCGAACGAAAAGATTTTTTTAACGGTACTCACTATGTAGTAATTTTTAAATGTAGTAAACAACTAGCTCGTACTTTAAAGTTTCACTTTTCGTTCTGGATAAATAAATAACTATTACTTTTTTCCAAATAATTGGGTAAAAAATAAATAAAAATCTTTCTTTTGACACACTTGACAACATTTTTTTGACAAACTTTTAATGCCATAATTCTCAATAATAGTAATAAAATTTCATTTTAAACAAATAATTAATTTTATTTATTTCCAAAAAATTGGGTATAAAAATAAATAAAAATGTTTCTTTTGACACACTTGACAACATTTTTTGACAAACTTATAATGCAATAATCTAGTTTTTGATCTCACATACCAATTCCGACCATCCAGATTTCTCCACATTCTTTGTTCCTATACTCATTATCACTTAAAATGAACGTTTTTTCATGCAAAAAATATGCAAATTTCCTTGTTTTGACACACTTGACGATTTTTTGGCACACTTCCGGTACAGTTATCGAACACATCGTCCTTCCGGCTCTTACCATTGAATGCACATATTTTTAGAATTCAAAATTTTTCAAATCCCTTCTGCCGTTTTCTAGATTTCGGTTGTGACGGCCAGCCGGCAGACAGATATACATTTTTTTGCATTTTCAGAATCAGTAGGTCCTAAAAGTTGAGAAATGCCAAAAAAAGTGGGGGAAAGAATTTCACTTTTAGCTCATAGATGTAATACTTAGGTCTTTCAGACCGAAGTAATGATCTAAACAATAAAAATTTGTTTAATTTACATATGAAATTACATTACATCTAGGACGAACTATTATTGCCCACAATCTTTACATATTTCATTCGGAAAGCGCATGGAATTTGGTACGAAAATGAGCATTAAATGGGTCTGGAATGCGTACGGAAAATTCGTACTTATCCAATACAATTCCGTACCCCGCCAAGGGCACGGAAATCCGTGCTTTGAGAGACACCTATTCCAAATACTCCGTACAACTTTCAGTGCGAAAAGGTACGACTTTCCATGCGCATTGCTTATTGGGACGCAATCATACTGGCAAAATGCAGAATAACTTCTTTATCCGCATTGAAGGGCTCCCAACGATTAACATGAATTGAAAGTGACAAAGGTGACAAATTGGTTTGCAAATAGTGACAGCATCGATTTGATCTCTTCAGAAACCCTTTCGTCCATAACGTATTTATTAAAGATCGTTAAATCAGCAACATTTCCCTGTGCTGCAATGAATCAAGCTCCTTAGTAAGATGAGAGCTACTAATCAATTTAATAGCTCTTCGCTGCACAGCATCAAGGCATTTCAAACTCGTTACGTACGCTCCATCCCAAATATGAGAACAGTACTCTGTGCAAGGACGGATAAAAGACTTGTAGACCAAAAGAAGCTGTTCGCTATTGAAAAACTTTTTACGTTGTACCAAAAATTTAAATTACATGGCAAGAAGCTTGTTTTAAGTGTGGATATATTGATTCAGATACGAGTGTACAAAATTCCATCATAGAAGTAGACTTGTGCTGCATTTGCAAACCCTGATCCTCTTTCAACTCTAATAACACTAGTGCCCTCTAATAACACCAGAAATTGGAAATCCATCTTCAATAATATCGCACAAATAAATGGGATGACAAAGAATGCAAATGTAAATTTAAAACGTTTCAAATCTTCAAACCTACGTTTGATATGTATACTTGCAATTCTTCTAATTTTTCTTTGTATTCGTTAAGCTTTTCTTCTTGGATATCAATTACATTTGCTTTTATTCGTGGAAAATGATTAAATATATCCGACCTAAGATCGATCACAAAAAACCGAATTTTAGCTTCAAAACTAAATAACGTTTGTGACAAATCAATTTTTTTTCCTCTTCGTGACTGTAAGGAACATTAAGTCAGAAAACCAAGATTCGTTTTCTAATTTCCTTTTTCTTTGGTAAGTAATGTGATAGGATTTAGTAGTTCCACAAAATAGCACAAAACATTGTAAGTTGACAGCGTTCTAACAACACATGATAAGGAGACATGTCCAATGATGTCTCTTTCCTAGAATAAAGATTAAATGATGTAACTCATCTGTTTCATCATTTAATTTTTATTCTTAAGACAAAATATAAATTGACGGTTTGTTTTGGTATTTGTTCTGATAAAATTTTTTCTGTTCAAGATAATTATGAAAATACTGCAACAACAAAATTTCTGAAAAAAATTCAGCGAAAAATATTCTTGAATCAAAAATCCTTCGAAAAAAAATTCTGAAATAAATAATTCATTGGGAAGAATTCTGAAATATGTAATTCGATGTCAATTTTCAATGAGAGCCGCAATTTATTCCATAACGAGCCGCATGCGGCTCTAAGATCTGCATTTGCCCACCGTTGGACTATGTGGTTCCGCAAAATAATGATGTTTTTTTTAATAAACGATCATTTTTCGTTTCGTATCATTAAGAATTTCATCAGTGACTTTAATTTTATTTCGCGAATCTTCTTTTTTCAGATCTTCTTCAAGTTGTTCTATAATGTCATTTTCTTTGGCTATCGTTTCTGCTCTTTGTAAATATAAAAAAACAGTAAAATCAGACTGGTTTGGTATATCTATTTCTAAATTTTAAATTTTTTTTCTCATCTTCAAGGTGCCTTTTATATTTATCAGCCAGAATTAGTTCTTTTGATATAGGCAAGAGAGCGAGATTGCTGTCAAAATATCTCATACCGTCAAGTATATTGAGCTTAGAATTTAATGTGTCTTCACCCATCGCTGATCTCCCATTAGGCAAGAGACGACTAGATAAGGAAAATCCACGCTCCACATCAGCGTTTCCACGACAAACTGTCAGAATCGTTTTCAAAAATTAGTTAAGATAAGGATATTTATTATCTCCAAGCGGAGGAGTCTTGATTTCAAAATTTTGTACAAAATTTTTATCAATACGTGAGTATAATGGAATGTTATGTTTACTTCAGAATGAAGTAAATGTATCTCGATTCTTATTGCATCTACATCGACACCAAAATATTGGCTAGTTTTAAAATGGGTTCAATTGATTCTCTTTTTACAATATACGCAGGACTAAGGACAGCACAGTTTGTAAAAAAATCATTTAGTTCATAACGGCTCGACAGATAAACTGCAGCAGCTTTGTAAAATTCCAGTTTTCTGTTTAAATAACGTTATATCAAGTGTAGATAATTTAGCATTTTCTAGAGCTTTGTTATCTGGTGTATATTTTAAATTATTTTCGTTGCATATTTCACTGTTAAAAACATTTTCATAACCATCAGCATCTTTACAAATAAAGCCGGTAATTGTTTGTAACATTGTCTTAAACATAGGGTAAACTAAATGCAACAATGGCTCGTGTTTCTGGAAGAAAGCATTCGTTTTCTCGAATAAAATAGCACAATATTGAATGAATATAATTTTTGCTATCAAAGTTTTGGTTTTCAACGTATTATGTTAAATTTGTTTCCATTCTCTTTCTTTTCTTTTAGATTTTGGAAAAATTCTTTTAAAGCTGAATATTGTGATAAAATTCTTTTCAACGCTGGTCCTAGAGTAAGCCATATGACGGAACAGTGTTTTATAAATCTTAGTACTTTTATTTGTTTTCCCTTTAAGAGTGAGCAGTATTTGGACCATTTAGCTGAATTTGAATGAAAAAAGTAATATATGTTTGTAATAAGATCATAGCAACTTTAGTACCAAACGCCTTCAATCCGTATAAAAACGAGTTATGCAAATGGTGTATTTTGCAGATTCCAGTTTTCGCAAGTCCATACCCTCTATCTTCTTTTATTTGTTCATCCATTAGTTTATATGCCGTTTTATTTACGTTTGGTCCATCGCAAGATAGGCTTACCACCCTAGCTAGACGTATTACATTACTATCGAGAGCTTCAAATATTTTATTAACGATATCCTTTCCAGTGGATGTACCGACAAAAAGGTTTGAAGAAGCGACGTTCGAATTTGAGTGAGTTTGAGCGACACCATACCCGCGCGTTAGTTATAATTTTATTTTTATTCATGAACTTGTTCAAAAAGTGACAAATAGTGAAACGTTTATAGGGACAAATAGTAACAAAAGTTAAAATAGTGACAAATAGTGGCGCGTTGGAAGCCCTGGCATTGTGTATGTGTGAATAGAATGATTAGATGATTTCTAGTCTTGACTTAATATCGCAAAATAAAACAAAAAAGCATCATCAACATTTAAGAACACATGTTCTAGTGTGGTCTACGTCGAAAAGGTATTGTGACAAACATCACAAAACAATTTTTCTAAAAAAAGTATTCAGATTAAAATTTAAAAAATTTAAAACAAAAATTTAAATTACGTTATGTGATTTAAATGGATTTTCCTGAAATAATTCGTCAGTTCAGTGTTTTTGGCTAGATAACAATATTCAAATTCCGTATTCATACTTTAAAACAACTAACCCTAGCCGTGTTCGATTTGACTGAAACAACTGAAAAAACAACAACAGTTGCATTTAATTTTTCAGTTAATTCAGTTGTTTCAGTCAAATCGAACACGGCTCCTATATCTCCAAATTTTAACAGAAATAACTTCTAATTAAATCTACTGTGCTTTGCTTATGTTTTTTCTAAAACGATTAAAATAATAATAATATAATAATTTGCTTGAGTCTTGAAAAATATTATAACATTCATTTGAATATACAACTGCATCTTCTTTGAAAAAATTGTATAAAATAAATACAAACCAGCAATTCACAAAATACAGAACAACAAATTTATATTACATTTTTCTAATATCTGTGTAAACAATATTTCCAACAACGAATCTAAAAATGAGATCAATTCTTACAAGAATTTGTTTTATTTTTCTTTTACATTAGATTCTTGTATAACACTTTAATAATTCACTAAACTATACAACTAAGCTTTTTACTAAATTGTATGTACTTAGTAAGTAAATGTACACACACATACATTCAGTCAATGATTAGTAGATTAAATTAATGAAAAACTGCATTTAAAAAACTGCATCTCATGCATACTAATTTATTTGCACATTTGTGTTTTAACAAATTAGTAACTCAATTGCAGTTTCACGAAATTAACTTTAAGTAAATAAACAAAATCATTCACAAAGAATTATAATTTATTAATCTTTAAATTTCACTAAACTAAACAGAACTACAACAATAAAATCAAAATAAGTAAATTCATTTTATTTTATCAGACACTTTACAAGAGAAGAGAGCTTTTACTTGAGCGGAGAGCGCGATACATGGCTTATCACAAAAAACAACATATGTACATACAACTATTAAGACCTCATTGATAATGATAACAAAAAATATCAAAACAACAATACACAAACGAAAAAAAATAGTAATTTAAGTAAAAACGAAAGGAAACAAAACCTAAGCTAACCCAACATACTTAATTGGTTTTTTGTTTTTATTTAAACAAAAAATATAAATTAAAGCATCAAAGAGTAGTAGATCACATAATACTATAATATGATTTTATATTAGTAACATATGTTGATATGTAGACCAAACTACCACAATCACACTTTCACTTTTTTTTACTATGTATTGTAATTTTTTTTTAAATTAATTTCAATATCAAAAGAGGATGGTCATAAAAACTAATATTATTATTTTCTTATGTATATGTTAATTATTTTTTTATTTCGCACAAAAATAACAAAATAAAAATAATAATAATAGTATATCACTTACACTTATTAAACAATTGATATAGTTTTTTTAATTCAACAATAAAAATCAATTTAAAAACAAACGGAAAAATTGAAATGAACATCCACTTAACACTCACTAAATAAAAAGTAACAGTCCTAACGATCCAAACTCGCTGGCTGTTTTCAAGAGACTGAGGAGGAATTAGTAGTATTTTTATTTATTTCTTTTTTTATATTTAAGTAATCATTTAATTTTTCTTTTTTTTTTTTATTGTGTTTAAATTAAATTTGAAAAATGAAAATTGAAGAGGACGAGATTTAGAATTTGCTTAATTTTTTTTCTTCTTCAAGGGATTGCATACATGTATATATATATATGTAAATAGTATAGAGATGTATTATGAATACATTTAATATTTTTCTTAAATGCTTGGTGGTTAGTTAGATTGTTGATTAATCGTATTTACGTTTCTGATTAAGAATTTTAATGGCTCTGTTTTGAATTGTAATTAATGTTTTTGAACTGAACGAATAGAAAAAAAAAGATTGTTATAACTTATAACTTTTGATCAAAATCAGATTAAAAGACTAATTATTTTTGTTGTTGCTTAAATCTTGGATAATGAAACTATTTATTTACATGAAGGTATGAAATGATGTGGAAATTGCTGATTTGACGACTGGAGAGTTAAAATCGTTGGTATGAAAACATAAATTAATTTTTGATCCTGCAGAAAATGTTTTAATCTTTAAAATTGTTTTCTGTGTTCATTGTTCGGCATTTTCTAGGTCTGTAATCTGTTACAGTTGTTTCAATTATAAATTTGTAACTCTGTATTATTTAAAATATTGTGTGAACTAAGGACACATATTTCTATTCCTATTGTATTTTATTATTTTTTTTAAGGTCAAGGTCAACTACTAAATTCTACTAAAATTTTACTACTTGAGCTACTACAATGTTCTTTTATGGCTTATTTTTTTTTTTTTTAAATAAAATGTGTTGCGTAATAGGAATTAAAATATATGTCACAACAACACATAGAAACCTTTTAAGACCTAGGTCCTAGAATAACATGCGTTTTGAGGTGTTGTAATGTAACTAGGGTGACCATTTTTTTTCTAAGTAAAATCAGTACAAAATTTTAAGAGTTAAAATATGTAGCATCCTTAGTCTCCTTAGTCTCCCCTATGACTCTTCTAAGCCGAAAGGTAAAGTGTGAACGAAGTAGACAAATCTGTTTTAATTTTTTTAATTAGTTTTAAGAAAAGTTTGTTGAAACCAACACCAGAATTTTATGAAATACAACTTTCCGCCACGATTGCTTGGGAAACACAGGGTTAGAATTTTGATCTTTTTTCCGTGGGTAACTCCACCTTTTAAAAATAAAAGTATTTTTTCTATGATAGCAAATGAAATATCTATTTTCTCAAGCCTGCTTGAAATAGCATATTTTCCTACAAGAGATGAAAACATTGTTTTTTCGTGAGTAAACAGTTGTACACGAGACGCGCTAGCGGCGAGTGAGACATGTTTACGAACGAAAAACGTTTTTATCTCGCGTAGGAAATGCAATTTTTTCTATGATAGTATATTTTTAATCGATATTTACTATAAATTATAAAATTAAAAATTGACAACATAACATTAAAAATTCATATTCTAGTTTTTTATGGTTGCGTTGTTTAAAAAACTTTGTAAAATTATATGAGCAACCATAGCAACTGCAATTTGTTATTCTTTTTACACTATATAGTTGTAAAAGAACCCATTTTCACAGGTCATTAAGCGTGATGAAAATAGACTTTTCAATTGTTATCATAGAAAAAATTGTATTTCCTACGCGAGAAACATTTTACGTTCGTGAAATTGCTAACACGTCTCGTGTTAAATGTTCGCTCACGAAAAAGCAGCGTTTTCATCTCTTGTAGCAAAATGTACTATTTTTCAAATAATTTTTATTACAAGTTTATACCAAACGATGACACGTATTGTTTTATTTCCTTATTTAAATTGAAGCTTAAAGTAAAATTCAACAATTTTCTTAAAAATCAGTAGTTTCAGTACATAATTTTAAAAATCAGTAAAAATCAGTACCGCATATGTCTATCAGTACAGAAGCTAGAAAATCAGTACTGTACTGATAAAATCAGTACGAATGGTCACTCTAAATGTAACTAAACAATAAACAGAACCGACCAATATTTGTTCAGGGTAAACAATAATTGTAAACAAGAAATTGTTTTAACAAATTTACAGCAACAACTGTAAAATTGGGTTGCAATAATCCAGTCAATGACATATTCCTTGATCATGTTACGCACTGCAGTCTTCCTCAATTATTAAAGCCTAGATATAGAGTAGTATGAAGACACGATTCTTTGAATAGCTTTGCAATAGCGTGCCATCATCAAGGCATATTACACAACTAATATTGAGGGTGCTACACCTAAGGTCCAACCTTGGTAAGTTATATCTAAATTCTAATTGATATTGTCAGTGGTATGTAATATGATGCTATCTCTCCTATACTTTTTAATTTAGCCTTGGAATATATGTGCCGTCAAAAGAAACTATAGTATACCGACTAAT
The DNA here is from genome assembly GCA_963693315.1 of Diogma glabrata. Classification (NCBI taxonomy): domain Eukaryota; kingdom Metazoa; phylum Arthropoda; class Insecta; order Diptera; family Cylindrotomidae; genus Diogma; species Diogma glabrata. The sequence continues at coordinate 69,411,013 of OY856186.1, read as the reverse complement.
AACAATATTTTGTCAATAAACTCAGTACAGATGATTGCTTACGCTGATGATGTTGTCATCCTCGACCGAAGTGAAGCTGTTATGAGTGAGACTTTCAAGTCGCTTGAGAGTGGTGCTAGAAAAATTTGTTTGCAAATTAATTATAATAAAACCCAACATATGAATGTTTCAAAAGAGGCTGAGAAGAAAGATTTGATGTGCGACGATGAACGAATTGAGGAAGTTGAATCTTTTAAATATTTGGGATCAATGTTTGACTCGAACAACAGCATGCTTACATACAGATATAAAAGCTCGAATCGCTGCAGGTAATCGAACTTTCTACTCAATTAAACCTCTCCTTGGATCACCGTATGTATCAGCTAACACCAAGCTTTAGTTATACAAGACATTGATTAGACCGGTTGTGATGTATGGGCTACAAACGTGGACCCCTACACAAAATGACGAATCGCATTTATCTGTATTTGAGCGTAAGATTCTACGCTATATTTTTGGTCCACTTAAGACTGACTATGGAGAGTATTGAACCCGATATAACTTTTAGATCAGAGACCTTCTTGAGAGTCCTGATATAATAGGTTGTATCCATTCTAATAGGATTGCTTGGTTTGAGCATGTTATACGAGCCGATTCACAGTCTGGAATGATTAGAAAAATGTACGTTGGTACCCCAGGGAGTGGGCGACCGCGAGGTAGACTACGACTACAATGAAGACTGACGTAATAAACGACCTTAAAAAAATCGGCTGCCATGGTAATTATGTCGATGTTGCGAATGACCGTGGTGAATATTCAAAGCTGATTAGCCTGGCAACGCTCCTACATGGAGCATGAACGCCCTAAAAAAATGTAATATGATAAGACATGATACGATATAACATCCGAAATGATTGTACATGGTGGCGAAACTCTATCGTTAAGATAGTTTGAAATTGTTCAAATGATCTGGAGAACTGAAACCATGTCACAGGATTGAAACACAGCTACGCTGATACCAATCCATAAAAAAGGTAATCGCCTTCAATGTGCAAACTACAGAGAAGTCGCTCTCCTCTGCACAGCATATAAGATCTCATCTGTTCATACATTTTGCTAGCCAAAATCAATCCTTTTGCTGAACAACTATTTGGAGAATATCAGTGTGACTTCTGGCAAGACCGAGGTACCACCGATGCACTTTTCTCGATGATGATTTTGCAAAAGTGCCGAGAGTTCAACATACCTGTGCATTAACTCTTCATTGATTTCAGACAGGCCTACGACTCTCTCGAACGAGATACTCTATGATCTGCTCTGGTCTCAATGGGAATCCCTGGTAAACTGGTATCACTATGCAAAATGACAGTACAGAACTCTCAATGCTATGTACGAGTAGAGAACGAAATATCAAAATTTTTTAAAGTTGTAATGAATATTACTCAAATCATTAAAACAGTGGATAAGTGATACAGTGATAATTTTGATAATCCGGGTATACCAGATTGCTCAAAATCGTTTGTAGTATTTTGTTGTAATCTATAATAATGAAATAAAGTGTTTCTCTGTCTGTGTCTGTGTGCGCCATTTTTTTTCAGTCCACAAATTGACAAACCCACTAAAACGAAAATATTCACTCAAAATGCTGACTTTCTTTGACCGGCTATTCGATTAGACTCAAATATCAGCGCTATTCATGTCTTGGTCTGCTCTTTCAGTTTTTTACAAAAAAATTCTCCAACAAAAAACAGTTTCTAACCACTTATTTAAAAAGCACGGGCATCACCGTGGGAACCTTCTAGTTTTAAATAAACCTCATTCTGTTGTCAGGAAAATGTTAACGTGTTAGTTGACCCAATCACTTCGCATTGAGTTTGTCATTACTTTAATTTTTTTCAGTGAACAAATTGACAACCCCACTAAAACAAAAATATTCACTAAAAATGCTGGCATTCTTTGACCGGCTATTCGATTAGTCTCAAGCATCAGCGCTATGCAATATGCATGTTTTGGTCTGCTCTTTCAGTTTTTTACAAAAAAATTTACTCCAACAAAAAACAGTTTCTAACCACTTATTTAAAAAGCACGGGCATCGCCGTTCGGGCACCTTCTAGTGATAAATATTTTTGGAAATGTTTTATCACTCAAAAAGATAAAATATTCAAGCAAAAAAGTTCAAAAAGTCAAGCAAAAAGTTGAAATATTCTTTCGATCTCAGAAACTACAAACGACGTACATGATTGTAGTACATTTTTGTTTGTAGTTGTAATAAATATCACTCAAATCATCAAAACAGGTAAGCCTACAGTAACACCTACAGTCTATACGCAGCAATAATTTTGATAATCCAAGTATACAAGGTTGTTCGAGATCGTTTGTAGTTTTTTGTACTAATGATAAATAATTTTGGAAATTTTTTTTTACTCAAAAGTAAAAAACGGACAGTTAAGCGAAAAGTTGAAATGTTCTTTAAATTTAAAGTTAAACTACAAAAGACGTTAATGATTGTAGTAAAAAAAATTTATTTGTAGCTGGTCAAGTTTTGGCATAAATTTATATTTTTAAATCGTGTGGCCACAAAAAAAATTATAAAAATATGTATCAGTAATACAAAAAAACTATAAACGGTTTTGACTGTGTATAGGGGATTCACCTGTTTTGATGATTTGAGTGATATTTATTGCAACTAAATACAAAATTTTTTTACTACAATCATCTACGTCGTTTGTAGTCTCTGAAATCGAAAGAATATTTCACATTTTTGCACAACTGTACATTCTTTATTTTTTGAGTGAAAAAAAAATTCCGAAAATATTTATCATTTCTACAAAATAGTACAAACGATTTGGAACAATCTTGTATACTCAGATTATCAAAATTATTACTGTGTATAGGGGGGGATTCAACTGTTTTGATGATTTGAGTGATATATATTACAACTACAAACAAAAAAGTTTTACTACAATCATTTACGTCGTTTGTAGTTTCTGAGATCAGAAGAATATTTCAATTTTTTGCTCAACTATACATTTTTTTTCGAGTGCAAAAAAACTTCCAAAAATATTTTTCATTTCTACAAAATACTACAAACGATTTGGAACAATCTGGTATTGATTGGGTGATATTGATTTGAGTGATATTTATTACAATTACATACAAAAATTTGTAACTCCAGTCATCTAAATCGTTCGTAGTTTCCGAGATCAAAAGAATATTTCAAATTGTTGTTCAACTATAATCTTTTTTATTTTTGAGTGAAAAAAAAATTTCCAAAAATACTTATCATCACTAAAAAATACTTCAAACGAATTCAAACAATCTTGAATATTTGGATTATCAAAATTATTGCTGTGTATAGGGAATTCATCTGTTTTGATAATTTGAGTGATATTTGTTACAACTACAAACAAACAAATTTTACTACAATCATCTACTTCAGTGGTTCTTAACCTTTTCGCAGTCGCGGCCCCCTTAAAATAAATGTTTGGCAATCGCGGCCTCCTTATAACTAAATATTCTCGCAGTCATCATACTCACTATAAAATAATATAATAATCATTGTAATATTCATTTTAAAACAATGAACTTATTGACATATCATGATAACAATAATTAATTGATAGTTTTTAAATATATCTAAAGCAGAACCTTACTTCACCTTATTCGCAAATTCATTCTACTGTATTCAAAAGTATAATATAAAACCTTCAAAATTGAACCCTCATGTAATAAAGATTTGGAAAGGTGCCTTGATCCACTATTCCGACTGCTATATTCACAACGGCGTTTATTATTTTTGCCCGACGGGTGTGCAACCATGCGTACTCCAGCCAGCGTAGTTCCATTTATTTCGAATGCATTGAAAATAAATTGGTAGTTTGAAAATTTGACATTGCCGGATTTGTTGATAGCTTTGTTTTTTTAAGTGTGTATTCATAATAAAAGCTCCCTCCAGATATGTGAAGTTTTTTAATTTTTTTCGTTTTTGTAGATATTAAATTACGTTCCGAAAACTGAATATTAATTTTCAATAATATGCATACGCGTTTTAAATGGAACTACATTTATTTCGCCTGTTAATTTGAAAATAAGAATTGTCTCCACGTCTCGCCAACAACTGTATATTCGTACGGTCACGTTTTCTTATTTACAGCTGCATACTACTTACGAAATGGAAAACGAAGATTTTTTCGTTTTCTTTTATTTTGGGTTTTCGGTAGCATACGGTCTTTAATTAAACCCAAAAAACGAATTTTTAATAACTGTTGACGTCGCAAGCGTTCCATTGGTGATCTACACAAAAACCAAATATAAACTGAAAATTTTATTTAGAGAGCTCATGCTTTCGAATTGAAAAATTAAATCAAAATCAATTCAAAAATCTAGTCAATTTTCAGTCTGGTAAATTATGATTCAAGGCAATTTTATATATTTGCAAAATGGTGATGCATTCAAATGAATAAAAAAATGTATTTTTATGTTTATTGAATGCCTTAGAAAAAGTATTATTACAGCCCTCACTATGCTTTTGCTGTTAATTTCATACTCCAGTGAAATGAGTATCATTTTAGCATTGTTATACAATATACTAACTGCAACATCCATAAATATTTCATTTTATCCCAGTATCAGTTTCATTTCAGCTATTTCGTTTGCACTTTGCTTTTGAACGGTTTGCAGAAGCCTTGACAAGCTAGTTTTAGGTAGATTTCATATAAAAATCTACCTCTTGCAATGGGCTTCATCTCGGAATTTCGGAAAAATGTTTGTGCCAAACGACTATGAATGATAAGCGGAAACGGAAAAACAAAAAATAAATTCATATATATATATATATATATATATATATATATATATATATATATATATATATATATATATATATATATATATATATATATATATATATATATATATATATATATTTATATATATATATATATATATATATATATATATATATATATATATATATATATATATATATATATATATATATATATATATATATATATATATATATATATACAGAGCCGGGACGAGGCTTAATTACGCCCTAGGCAAGAATAAGATTTGACGCCCCTACCCTCCTCTCCCCTCTACAGATTTGGTTTGTTTTAAACACTGTTTAAAACAATGTTCAAAACAAATTGGTTTTTATTCCAAAAAAACAATTTTTTAAACAAAAATTGTTTTTTTTAAATATAGCAAGGTGTTACTTATTTGTTTTTTAATTGAACTGTTGCATAATGTGGGAAGGACGTGGGATGTACTTAAGTTGAATTCTCAATTGGCATTAGACTTCTATTTTCCGGAAATATTTTAACATTATTTTTGGGATTAAATCTCTAGACCACTATTGTGTGAATTCATATGAGGTGTAATATTTCTATATTATAGGCCACATTTTAAGTCACGTGTATAGTCATTATTGATTGCTTCCAATCAATGTGAAATCAATAAGCGACACTTGGTCAATTATTTCATATATTGGCTTGCATATCATACAACATTTTGGGGAATTTTAATTATTCGGGATTTTTGTGAGCAATTAAACTCAAGGGAAGTAAATTGAATTTTTCAATTCAAAGGTATGGTTGGAAATATCTCGTAAAAAAACTCTGTTTTTATTTTTTACGTGTTTTGGTTAGGATTCGAACTCGTGACCTCATCAGAGTGAGATCAAATCAAAAATTTACAAAATGCTTAATATTTTGCCACAAATATCAAAAAAATTTTAGAACTACCAAAATCTTTAGTTAAAGCGTGCACATACATTTAAAAAGAGCAGATATGTCGGATTTTATACTTTCGATATTTGCAAAATCGTTCAAAAAACGAAATAAAATATTTACGTTATCGTTACGTTTTACGTTATTGTCACCAGATGAATTTTTAAAACGAAACGAAAGTAATTATTATTAACAACGCTACTTAAGTTCGTTATTTCATTTTTACGTTACGAGTAACGTTTTGCAACACTGCTTGTGATGCAAAAACCCATTTCCACGCGTTTAGTCAGCTTTTATGACATCGTTACATTACGTTGCTGTGTAACTATATCCCAATGCACTTTTTAATGAAAATTTCATTGTCTTAGAAAACAAAGAAAATGAATCGGCATCACTTTCGTCGAAGAAATTTGCCACTAAAATTTTCCACATTTTATAAATTATGTACCAAATTAACTCTGCTCTGTGCAACATTTTCTACAAATGATTTTTGTGAAAAATTATCTGACGCTAAGCGAGTGACCACTGCCCCTTGTTTAGATTTCAATTTATTTGGACTAAAAAGTGAAATAAAGTAATTTGTATTTTGAAATCAATCTCAACATCAGTAGGAATTGAGCGCGTCTTTTATAAATTTGGCTTGGTACATAGGAAACTCCTAATCCAATTTTATACGGACTACTAGTTTTTATTAATCAACCGTTTGAAATATGTATCCGAGAAACCGACGGTTTTGAGTTTTTTTAAATGCAAATATATTTAAAATTGAAATAAATATATATTGCTTTCATATTCAAAATCTTGTTGTTTTCAATCTTTTGTTAAGATTATACTGTTTCACCCAACCAATATTCTTATGAGGATGATATGAATATTGTAATCCGTAATTTATAATCGTCAAAAACTCTATTTCTTTATTTAATCAAATTTTTTACATGCATCAGGTCATTCGGGACTCAGGTTAAACATAGGTCACAGATTTTTTATCATAATTAAATTTTCTGAAGTTTATGTTAGCCAATAAAAACAAAAATGTCATTAGATTGAGCGATAAATTATTCTTTGGCATCTTGTATGGGACAAATATTTGAGAATATTCTAGAAATCTAGAGAAGGCTAAAAAAGATTCTTAACAATCGTCGGAAAATCTTGAGAATCTTACCGAATCTCTTGAGAATTTCAAAAAATCTTGAGTACATTTGGACATACAGAGTTTCTTCAGATAATCTAGGGAATCATGAGAATCTTGTAAATATGAAGAGAACCTTAGAAATCTTTAAAGAACCTTTAAATAATCTTACAATATTTAGGATACCTATTTTCTTTGCGATTTTCCACTCCAATTAGATATTTTAATTTAAAACAAAAAAAAACGAATCTCCGTAGTATAAAATATATTAAATACAAAAAATGTGTTCTCAATTTCTGCGCCCTTCAAATAAAACGCCCTAAGCGAGTGCCTAGTTTGCCTACCCCTCGTCCCGGCTCTGTATATATATATATATATATATATATATATATAACGATATGAGCTATAACGGAATTTACCGGCACTCTCACGATCGCATTTCTTGACCTACAACGAAAATATTTTCTGTATACGTTGCGGCAAAAAATTTTTTGGACGAATTCGCGAACTGGCCATATCTGGGTACAGGTTAAGTGCCTAGAGCCAAAAAAGTCGAAAAATCTAAGTCGTTATAACTTCCGTTTGAATCATAATATTTGAATAAAATTTATCAATATTGAATATTTGAACATATTTCTATCATTTATTTCCAAATGACAACCTTGGCGTTCCAGAATCCTGAAAAATCAGCTGTTTTAAAAATTTAATAAACTTTGTTGCCCTTGATTTTGCTGAAAATGGCCAACCTCACTTTTGAATATTCACGCACACGTTAACTAGAACATAAATCTTTCCAAAATTAAAAAAAAAAATAGTTCAAGTCTAGAGGTTGAGACACCAGGGCTGTTAGAACAAAAACAAACGCAAACGGCCATGCCTTTCTCATTTTTGAGTTTATGTTGTTTAAACTCATACTAGCTTTTAGATAAACTTTTCAACTATAACCTCAGAGATTTTCAGCTTTCTAACCCAAGAGGTCTCAATGTAATTAGGATTAAACCTAATGCATACCATTCAATTACAACAACAACTTCCATAAAACTATAAAAATATCCCATAGAAAAAATATTAAAAAAATTTTCTTTTGTTTTTTTTTTCAGTTTTTAGTTTTTTTCGCAAAAATTTAAAAAAAAATTAAAACAAAGCTGAGTCATTATTGTTTTAAATTAAGGAATATTTTCTTATATGCATATTGATTACACATTTACAAAAGTCTTCCTAAATTGTAGATATTTGAATTATTTGAGGTGTAAAAGTTGTTTGACAATTTTAGATTATAAATTATGTGTGGTGGTGTTGTAGGTGTTGTAGGTGTGACGTTGTGAGAACGTTTATTTGCTCTTTGGTGGATTTAATATGTTATTAAAAGTAGTTTAACCAAATTAAATAAAACTGTTCCGAAATCGCATTGATATAGTAGTTTCCGTTAATGTATTTAGTTTGGTTTGATAAATTTTTTGGATTATTCTGGACTTGGACTATTCTACTTAAATTTTTTATTTAAACCAATCTGACACATTTAATTCTATTTGTACACAAAGCTGTCTGGTCCCGAAATCTACCTATTTCTAGCGGATATACGTGCCGCTTGGATTTTTTTTAAAGTTGGTCTCGCTCAAATATTGAACTGAACAGTAGAGTAGAATTAACTTTATCATAGTTCTGTTTAGCTGTGTCTAAGGGTATGAATTTATACCATGGCCCGACATGTCCATATTTATATAAAAACGAATATAAATTTAATTGAATACGAAAACGAAATTTTCACATCGTTCAAAATTTAAATTCTGTTTGGCACTAATAAATTTGATAAATTTTAGAGTTCAATGTTCAATTTTTATATTATGAAAAACATCTTTAAAAAGATTTCTATGTGTTGGACAAAATTAGATAAAAGGATGGAGGAGGGTGTCTTCCTAACAATTGTTTTTCTGCATCCAAGCTGTCACTGTCACTGCGTATGTGTTGTATAAACTCGAAATATATAATGATCCAAAAATGATATGCATTACTATCAGTATTTAAAGTATTTATTAAAAAATTAGTGCATACATGCATTCGTACACCTAGATTTAAAACACGATTTTGATTTAAAAATTCTTTAGCATTCAATTAAAAAAATCTGGTAATATTTTCGCAGCCCCCCAAATACTTTTCGCGGCCACCTTGTCAAGAATCCATGATCTACGTCGTTTGTAGTTTCTACAAAGAATAATTCAAATTTTTTGCTTAACTGTTTATTTTTTTATTTTTTGAGTGAAAAAAAATTTCCAAAAATATTTATCATTACTACTAAATACTTCAAACGATTTCGAACAATCTTGTATACTTGGATTATCAAAATTATCACTGTGTGTAGGGGATTTACCTGTTTTAAGGATTTGAGTGATATATATTACAACTACAAACAAAAAAATTTTACTACACATCTACATCGTTGGTAGTTTTCAAAAATATTTTTCTTTTTTTTTCTCTTATGTTCGGGTTCCAAATTCACACGCCTGCTGAACACGAATATCATATTATTTTTTTAGGTTAGTTCTTTGTTTTTGTGATAGTCCCGAAAAACCTATTTTTCAATGACAAAACATGTTATCCCGGTTTTTGGATCTCATATTTTACAAAACAAACAAATATATTAATGAAAAAATTCATAGTCAATACAAAATAGTATATTTTCCTACAAGAGATGAAAACATTGTTTTTTTCGTGAGTAAACATTTTTGTTCACGAGACGCGCTAGCGTCGAGTGAGACATGTTTACGAACGAAAAACGTTTTTATCTCGCGTAGGAAATGCAATTTTTTCTATGAAAGTAATATATGTATAATCGATATTTACTATAAATTATAAAGTTAGAAATCGACAACAAAACATTTAAAATTCATATTCTATTTTTTCATGGTTGCGTTGTTTAAAATACTTTGTAAAATTATATGAAAAACCATAGCAACTACAATTTGTTATTCTTTTTACACTAGTGGAATAGAATTTTCATTTGTTATCATAGAAAAATAAACATTTTGAGTTGTTTATGTAAAAATTCATCAAAGATTTTACGTTTTTTTAAATTCTTTTCGTGTTCAACTCCATGATTTTTGAACAAACAATAATTACAAAGTTTTTAATTTTTTGGAGCATATAGTAAATTCAATTTCCTTTCTTTTAAGCAGTTTGCACCAAATTATGCATTTGCACCAAATTGCCCAAAAAAGTCAAAACTAAAAATTTAGAAAAAAAATTTTTCTACTTCAAGCAACGAAAATGTCATTTTTTCTACTTCAAGCTACGAAAATGTCATTTTAATGATTTTAAACCTATGTCATTTAATTCTAAGCCTATGTGAAAGGGGAACTTTTTCTAAGTAGTGACTGAAAATGTTTTCAGTCACTAGGACTTAAAGTAAATAAGTTTCGGTGGTCGCCTACAGGTGATGGTTATTTAAAGGATTGAATATCTGATTGAATATTTGAGATTGAATTTGATTTACTGTTTCTGTTGTTGTTTCGGTTGCTAAGTTTATTTATTTCAATATCGCAGTATTTTGAAGGGATTGAATACTTTGAATATTTTGATCGAATCGAATCGAAACTAATCATTATATCAATTGTGTGTAATTAATTAATTAAACTAATAATGAGTGTGTTTTTTTCTATATCGGAGAAATCGGAGCGATAAAATAAAATATGTATCAGATATATCGTATTATTTTTTCCTCCGATAGTTAACTCTCAGATATAAAATATATTCTCTGAGTTCTTTCCGCTAAAAAAAAAATTAAAAAAAATTTTTAAATAAATAAATAAATTTTATTAAAAAATTTATTTTTATTTGTTTTTAATTGAAACTTTACCTACAATTTTTTAAATTTATACTTTAAACGATGACTTCCAGTCGGTAAAAAAAATATCTGTAATATCTGTAAAAGTTTTTAGAGAAAATATATGAACTATTTTCATTATTCATATTGTCAAATTCATCTACTAAAAACTTACAAAACGACATATCTAAATTTGACTGTGTAAAAAATAAACAAGATTGTATTTATATATAGCATTTTTACCAATGTAAAATAATGTTATTATTGTATTCGCCTGTTATTATTCCATCTGTAGGCGAACCCAATAATAACTTTATTTTACACTGGTAAAAATGCTATATATAATACAATCTTGTTTATTTTTTGCACAGTCAAATTTAGATATGTCGTTTTGTAAGTTTTTAGTAGATGAATTTGTAAATATTATCATTTATATTTACAAGCGTAGAAAAAAAGCGTTTTCTACGCGTGGTTAAAACGTTTTCACCACTTGTATAAAAATCTACTATTGTTTGCTAAGGATAATTTAAATTCTGCAACATAATTGATTTATATTGGAGTTGCTGTATAGATTTTTCGAATTACAACTGTGAGTTATTTTGAGTTTTCGTTATTTCGACCGCGTTTATGTATTTTTGTCTCTTTTTTTTCGTGCCGCATCGTAAATAATATTTTTAAGTTCAGTCGTTCCTAATCAGTAGTGGAATTATTTTAAAATGTAAAGTGTATACATAAAGTGTAAAGTCAAATTTATTTAAATGTTAAAAACCCAGATTTTATTGTGAATTTTGACCTGCTGAACACGAAAATAAAATCCTTTTTTGGTTAGCTCTTGATTTTTAGATATTCCCGAAAAACCAATTTTTTGGGGGGAAAAAAGTTATTCCGGTTTTTGGATCTCAAATTTTATAAAACAAACAAATTCAATATGTTGTTACGATTAATACGATTACAGAAAAATTATAACAAAACACAACAACAATTTAATGAAATGAATAGTATTGTTGTTGTATTCTTAGAACTTAGGTCAACAATAAATAAAATTGAATGATTTTGTGATTAAAATCAACATAACGTAAGATAATCGAATATTCTAATGTTTTCTCAAGGTTCCTAAAAAGTGACCTCGAATTATCTAGAAATTGTGCAGAATCGCGTTGTATAAGCAATTTACCTCTTGTAGAATAGATTAGTTTTATTTTAAACCTGCGACGGTAAAGTTAAAATTATAAAAGTGATTTTTAAATTAGTTTTTGTGAATAAAGTTTTAAGTGTTATTGAGTAGTAATATTTTGTGTATTATTTTGAACGTGGAAATTTCTACAATCAACCGTTGGAGTTTCTGAAGCTATTGAAAGTATATTCTAGTTGGGAATATTGTTTGCTGTATTGTTTCCTGTTGTTGTGGAACAATTAAGGAGTTGAATACTTAATAAAACCGGATGTGCTTGCTTCCTAATTAGTGATCGAACTCAGGAAGAGATTTGAGAATTGCGTTTATCGAATTGAGAGTAAGGCCAATTCGAACTAAGGTTAGAAAAACGTAACAATATGTATTAATGAAAAAAACACATAGTAAATATGCTAACAAACATTTTGAGCTATTTTATGTAAAAATTCATCAAGGATTCTGGAAATTATTCATGTTTTCCCAAAATAAGTCAAAATTTGGAAACAAAAATTGTTTGCTAAGAATGAATTAAATTTTGGAACATAATTGATCTAAATGTGAGTTTTTATATAAATTTTCGAATTAAAACTGCGACTTTTTTTGGGTTTTCATTATTTCAACCGCGTTTATGTATTTTTCTCTTCTTTTTGTGACGCATCGTCAATAACATTTTTTAAGTTCAGTCGTTCTCAAACATCAGTTAAGAACTCTTTTAAAATAGTGAAGAGTAAAATTAAATTTATTTAAATGTCGTCGTCAAGAAGTTTCAACTGTAAAAATAGTCCAAATTCATTTTGTTAGGTAACATAGTACATAGTACATATAATGCAAAAAATCACTCCATTTATAAGAACTGCATATATTCATTACTTCGGCATAGACTTGAAGGAATATAAACCGTGGATGCCAAAAAATAATTATGTTAACTTAATACTTTTGTAACGAAGTAGTCTGGTGATCAACGAGGCAGTTGTGTAATTCCCTTGATTTAGAGACGCACTACTTTCTCACACGCATCAAATTTGCATTGGCGGAGACTTTCATAATTATTTTCGTTTTTCCTTTAACCATGGTTTCTTATACTCAAACCGTAATCGCCATCTACCATGGTTACCATTTAAAAATTGTCCTAAAACAGTTGTGTACTATTTCAAAATGTAATTTCCAATATTCAATTTGATTCGTAATCGCGCTTTTTTCATATATAATTCTTACAATCATTATTATTCAATAACTTTTTTTTATGTAGATTTCTATTTTAATGCCCGGTGGTTGTAAGAATACCCTGGTGGATACAATAAAACGAAAACAAAACAAAATTTCCTTATGCTGAATTCGCTCGATTTCCCAAAAGATAGGAGGAACCAATCAATGGATTACGTCTCGTTTATCGTAATGCCATGAACTTTTTGAGTTGTTTTTGCTTAATTTTATAAAACGTAATTACCTGCAATCGTTTCGTAATGGTTATTTCTGTTTATAATTTGCGTCAAAATTTTAGAACAGGTTAATAGTGAAGACTTCTTTTAGTGGGGACACATATTTAACGAAAGAGAATAACCACTGAACAGGCTCATCTTGTTAATCGGTTTTTTTTGTTATGTAAAAACGGCGTGACTTTAGTTATAAATACGTGGTTGAAGACATGAAGTTTCTCTTATTCTATCATTCGCGAAATAGGAATCACATGCTATCTGACAGTGCGTGGAAATAAAATGTCAAAAAAAGTCACAAACTTATTTGTTGAGTGTAATTTTTTCTGTGATTAATGTTAACTTATTTTGTGATTAGTGTTAATTTAATTTGTGATTAATGTTAAATTATCTTGTGATACCAAGCCAGAGTTATATAAATCAATTTTTTTTATTACAATAAGTCTTCCATAACGCAATTATGTTTGTTGAGTAAATTGATAAAGAATTTTTAATTAGAATCCACCGAAAAACTTTTCTCGGCCTATATTGCGTGATAATTAGTCAAATTTGGATGCTTAAAATAGAATCTACTAGAAATCTCTGATCATAAATTTAACGCTAACGTTGATTACGGAGAACACCTTGGTGAAATTTGGTCAAGGTTATTAAGCTCCATAATAAACAAGGAAGCAAATTTAATTGGTAGTAAAATTAATATAAACTGCTTTGTTTTGTAACTCAATTGGATATTGGCTTAGGTTTTTTTTTTTAAGTTACCTGTTTAGCGTTAATTATTAATAAATGCTAATATAAATAAATTCACTACCTTCAAAATTGTGGGTAATTAAATAAAAAAATAATAAATAACAAAATATAACCTTTATGAAAGTTGGACAGTGGTGATTAGCCCCATTAATAAACACGGAAGCAAGTTTAATTGATAGTAAAATTATGATAAAATGATAGTGTAACTCAAAGGGATATTTGCTTGAATTTTTATTTTTAAATAAGTTACCTGTTATTTGTTAAGTTTCAATAAATTCAAAAATAAATAAAATTCAATGAATTCAAATTTGTGTGCAACTACTTACAACGTAGCAAAACAAAAGTAGCGCTTAATGTTGAGTGGAAAATGGTTATGTAGTGGCTTGCAAATCGAAAAGAGAAAAGGGAAACTAGGAGCTTGTTTGTTCGGTCGAAATCGAACCAAAAAAAGACAATCCGGCAAATTTGGAAAACGTACGAGAAAAGGGGAAAGACAAACTAATCATACACAACCTCCGGTACTGGTGTTATATGAGAATTGAAGTGGAATCAGTGCACTCTATTATGCAGGACTGAGATTGGAGGCTGGAAGAGGGGGACCGGTTACCAGACATGGGGTGAGTCTTTTTTTAATATTTTTTTTTATTTAAATATATTTACCTATACCTGAGTATGGATGTGTATGCGGGGGTTTGAGTGCGAGTGTGTATATGCGTGGATGGGGAGGTGCCTGTGTGAGAACATGTGGTGCTTGCGCGTATGAGTCAGAGGAGAAAGTGCTAGATTAAATAAGTTTCTTTCCACACAACAATGATGTTTACGGTTATCATAGGTAGCAAGGACTACCTCCATTTTTTTATTTTACTTTAGAAGTCAAACCCGTTTTAATCCGATTATTTCCATGACACCAAACCAAGATCTACCGTTATTTGTGGATTTTGGTATTATAATTTGATTTAATGTAAAAAGTGGTTAATAATAATTGATGTTGGGATTGTTGACTTTGTGCAGATAATGGTTAATAAATTTACCTTATTATTGATTGATTGTAATATTATATGGTAATGATGATGTAGGTGTTGGTTTGGACAGGCTAAACGTTTGAGTGTGGAAGCGTCTATATCTCGTGTGGGATATCCTACCGCGACCGGATGTTACCCCACACCGACTGGAACTTGTGTTATGGGATGGACGTTGTCACCATGTACATTGGGAATGCGTTGAATTGGGTTATCATTTGATATCCCTGATAGAAGTCTGCCAGATAAGAAATCACCATCAGTGCCAGTCGTCCCCAATTTATTGGTGATTCACGCAATAACATCAAACCGATACATGACATAAACATACTTTAATTTGTAATATATCGCGGGTGTGGTGTTATAAAAAAATACATGGGAATTCTGTATTATCGTTCTTTTATAGATCAGCAAATGGACCTAATATAAAAATATATTACTTTATAAACTAATAATCGGGAAAGCGATAAGTGATAACAATTTACAGTAAAACAAACAATCGATATTTTTATTAGTTCTGTTTGTGCATTCCAAATTGTAACCGCGCGGGATATTTTTATTTAGAAAACTTACAATAAGTGTTACCACTTTTCCATGAAATTATATATGAATTTAACCTATTAAAACAATAATCAAATAAATAATTCAATCACTAACGGGAACTTTCCACCTTAATTACAAATCAATTTAAAATTATTTTACAATTATGTTTGGTTAAAATTTAACCCTCAAATACCACCCAAATAATTGTTTTATAAAACATAGAATGTATATCAATGAAATCTCTATGTGGTTGGATGTTGAAGTGGAAGTGAAAGATGAACATTTTGGAAGGTCAAACTTATGGGCATGGATGTAGGTATGGGTGATTGTGGGCATGTGTGTGTGAGTGTGTGCGTGTGTATATGTGGGTGAGGGTGCGCGAGTGTATGCGGGGTGAGAGTGTGAGAATATGTGAGTAATTGTGGGGTTGGACGGGGTGATCGCGGCTCTTTTCACGTAAGAAGTTCGCCAGAGTCTACGCTGCTCACTTATTTTTTTTATACATCCGCTTGTGTTATCATGTATCTCGCGTACATTACAGTATTTGTGCTGGAGCAGCAGGATTTCTTTCTCGATCCCATAGATTGAAGTTATTTTGGGGCTATTAATACAACCTCGCTAGGTACGCGACCTGCTATGCCACTTCGTTGTTATTCAACGAAGCAGCGCTTCATTACACTTTCAAGATGGTTCGACGGAGAAACTGTGCATTTGACGTTTTAATGTTGTGTTACGACTAGGTTTTGTCAGTGTGAACGTCATCACATTTTTTCTTAATATACAGACGAGTGTTGTAAACGGAAACGTTTGTATCTTTAGACGAAATGTTCTTCACACCAAAATACACAACTTTTGTGAACATATCATGGTCAGATTTTTACTCTTTCGGGGTGGTTTTAGTGCAGAAAGACCTAAAAATTGTAATTTTTTAAGATTTGCGACAACTCACAAACTCATAAACCGTGTATATTTTAGCATAACTGTCTTCGACAAGACAAACCGTGTATGTTATAGCATAACTGACAAAAATGTTCCCGCATCCACACGAGTAACTTTGCTGAACATTGCAATAACCTACAATCGATCCTTAATTTGTTCTGGCCGTTGTGAGTAATTTCGCAACCAAATAGTACATTTCACACCAAAATTTCAGCTTTCATAAAAAAATATGTGTTTGTTTTAGTTAAAGTTTATTTTGCAAATTCGAATACATTTTATAGAGCAATGGAAAATTAAAGATTTAAAAAGGCAAAAAGTGTTTTCAACCGATTTGCATGGCCGCCCAAGAAGTCGATGGTCGCTCGAATTCATCGTCTGAATCTGTGGCATCACTATCTGATATCGCGCTGGATAAAATATTTATTTAAATATTGGACATGTATCTTTCGGTGTGTCCTTCATCTTCTTCTTCTTCGGTGTCATCTTTGGTATCATCTTCGGTATCATCTTCATGTTGGGTTATCAACAACATACTTCTGCAAGTAATGGATCTATCTTTTTTTCCTTTGTATCGTTTTTCCATTGGCATGGTGATCTGATGGAATTGATTCAGCGAAGTACTCCGTTTTCAATTTATTCACTAAGCCACTGATGTCATTGCAGCAAGTAAACGTGTTTCGTCGCTTACGGTATACAATTTCCGATATTCAGCTTGGCATTTTCGGTATGCCGTGGTGCTAACGTCTTGCTTTGTGAGTTTTCTGCGCTTCAAAACTGAGCTCAACATTTCTGAATTTCGTTGCGATAAGCAATCAAGCAAGCCCAACTTAGCCACAATGTAATCCATTTCGTTTTGTGTTAACGGTTTTGGTTTATTATCTTCAATGTCGGGCATCCAATCGGTGAAACAACTTGGGGTTGTTAATAGAGACACATTATCCAGACTTGGAGCTATAGGTGATTCGACACCAGCAGAAAGTGGCAGTGGAAATGAGGCAGTACAAGGGGCAACATATTTTTTTTCTTCGAATTATTCCTGTTAAGTCTACGATCGAAATTAATTCATATGTAGCACTTGGTTGCATCATGTCCGTTTGGGTCTTTCACCTAGATTACCAGCTTAATAAACCGATAAACCGCAATTTTGTTACAAATTTGCAAATTTGTTTGTTACTTCGTCCGTGTAACCAATGCGAAAGATTACAATAGCAAGTCGTGCACACTGCATTCGGCGTGAAATTTTCTCCACTTAAATCCACTTCAACGAAATATCGCATATAGGCCAACTTACATTCCTCAGAAAAGAAATTTCTTCTACCTACACTTTTGGGCACGATAGGACCACAAACGTAACAAAATGAATTTATGTTTGGGCACTTTGTATTTTCCATGCTGGGTTTTTTAACACATTATTACTGTTAAACATATATTCAAGTAAATATAAAGTTAAATAAAATACTAATTATTTGAGCACAAGACTTAATGTATTCAGCATGCGCAGAAAAGTTTTTGAGGTTTACATTTTTATTATATTTTTTGAACAAACCATCACGTGTATTCGTTTGTTAAAAATAAAATACAAACAAACAAAACGAAGTATTAATCACAACGGCCAGCAGAACAACTTAATAGTTATTCGTCTTGATGCAATGCAGGAACATTTTTGTCGAAGACAGTTTTGCTAACATATACATACACGGTTTGTGAGTTATGGTCGAAAATCTGAAAAAATGACATTTTTTAGAACTTTCTGCACTAAAAACACCCCAAAAAAGTGAAAATTTGACCACGATATGTTCGCAAAAGTTGTGTATTTTTGGTGTGAAAAACATTTCGTCCAAAGATTGCATTGAGAAATTCCCAATACTTTACGAGATATAGCCGTGCAAAACGAAAGCTCTAGCACAAAAATGGATGACGTCATAAAACAGAAAATCGATACAAACTATCAAAACATAACTAGGGTTTTGAAAGTTTGGGTTGATACTTCCAGAAACGGAAGTCAGAATTTATGTTACATTTTATGTGTTGCACTGTGTAATCAGAACGACCTTATATTGTCAACTCATCTGTCCCTATTAGAATTAGTCCAGAAAACTTAGGAGAAAGTTTTTTCATCTAAATGCTTCTTTTCAATAATTATAACTTCTAAGAATAAACGACATTTAATAACAGACTCGATATTGCCCCCCCCCCCCCCCTCCCCCAACTGTTTTTATTAGTCAACAAAATTTTTTACAAAACCTCTCCTGTTACTCTAAATACGCGTTTTCGATTATTTTAATTTTTGTGAAAAATGTTATTTAGTATGAACGGATCTGATATTTTTTCAACACAACTATTCCAATTATTCCAGAAAACTTCTTCATTTAGCGTAAATGCTTTTTTTTAAAGTTATTTATTTGATTTGGAAAAAAACGACATTTGGTCTGCAACAAGCTTACATTTTCCAGCTGTACCGGTTAGTCAACAGTGAATGTAAGAGTGGATTCAACAAAAAAACCGCTCACAATACTTTTCCGCTTAGTGTAAATACTTCTGTTCATTAATTGACAATTAATCTGTAACAACGTGAAATTTTCCAACTGTTTCTATTATTCACAAAGTGGTGGTGTGGCGAACTATTTTTAAAAATATAATAAAGTGTTGGTTGAGACTAGCTTAATTTAGTTTTGAGATTTGTTTTTTGGTTTTACGCCTAGCAACAAGTTCACAGTTCGTTATGAAGTAACACGTTGAATAAAAAAATGTCAATTCTCTAATATGAATTATTTAATTAGTTGTGCAAAAGGTTTTCTAAACATTTTAAGCCTCCAATATAAAATGTTTATTGTTCATATAAATCTTCCGATATAAATTATATGTTGTTAATATAAATAAATGCATTTTAGTTGTATTTAGTAATTGTGTAACAAAAATTTATTCACATCTCGACCGAATGATGAAATATGAAAAAGATTCACCTGGAATCAAAACGGAACAAATTAGTATTGAAATGAAACAATATAAAGCAGTAATAAATATATATAATCAACTCAACTTGGAGTCTACAGATATTTAAATACCCAGCTGCCAACTATTCTCTGCTGTATACTGTTCTGCTCCACTTTACGCTCCACAAGAACAGCTATAAATTGGTGACCAGCCGACCAAGAACACAATTTTGGGATTAAAGTTCAAGTATTTTTTAAAATTAATTCATTTTTTTTTTAATATCTATTTAATTTTATTGATAATTATTTTGTTTGTTGTTCGATTTTAAGTAACTTTTTAGTATTATGTACATGTTTAGTGAATTTTTGGTTTGTTTTGGGGTTTTACTCTTTTTCATATTGTTCGCTTCAACCGCTCTCTTCCTGGTTGCCGTCACAACTAGGCTTTCCCGCCGTTCATTTACGTTCCCAGCAGTTTTAGCAAGTCCACCAGAACCTGAGGAAACTGCTGCAACTTCCGAACCCAAAACCTTTACGATTACTGACGACCAGCTTGAGGCACTGGTCGCCAAGCAGATCGATGCCGCTTTGGCACGATTGAACCATGGAGGTCCTACTTCAAATCCTCCACCTCCTCTAACTTCCGCTCCGTATTCCCTACCATCTCCAGCTACTTTTTCGGCAAATATGCCACAAAGTGACCAAGTAGCTATCAAAATTTCTCCTTTCTGGTCTGAAACCCCAGACCTTTGGTTCATTATCCTAGAAGGTCAGTTCTTGTTGGGAAACATCAAGTACCAACACACTAAGTATGGTTATCTACTTAGTATGATCACGCCCACACTGGCAAAATTAGTCAGTGATATCTTGGTAAAGCCTGACCAAGATTCTCCTTACGATAGGCTCAAAGAGGCTCTTCTAGCCCGCCTGTCCAGCAGCACTTCAAACCGCATAAAAAGCGTTTTATGTGGCATGGACCTTGAGGATAAAAAGCCCTCACAGCTCTTACGGGATATGACTGCTGTATCCCGAAATACCTTTCAAGAGGAAACTCTTAAACTTATTTGGATGGAAAAACTTCCACCCACTGTTCGAGCTACTATCTCGGTACTCAAAACTAGTTTACTAGAAACAGCCGAGATAGCAGACAATGTCCTAGCTTCCCTAAGGGGATCTCAGCTCCATGCGGTATCTAACACTGCCGCTTCTTCTCTTCCTTCTTCTTCTTCCTCAAGTGAAATCATGTCACTTGAGGAAAAATTCAAAAAATTGGAACTACAAAACGTGCAACTTCACAGCGCCATTCAAAGGCAAAACTTCTCCCAATCTTCTCATAATTATCGGAGTAGATCTAAGGATCGAAACGATATTCACAACAGAAATTTGAATAGCTCTTCATCGCCACCACGGTCCAGGTCGCGAGTTCAAATGTATGATGGTATCTGCTACTACCACCATACCTTCCAGGAAGATGCAATGCAAACAAATGCGATCCAGAGTGCAAACAGTTCTCCAAGCACTCCGATTCCTCTGCCTCTATTTCTTCTTCAGAAAAACGAATAGACTCATCACATGTGGCGGTGTGTGATGACAGTCGCTCCCAACTCCGTCTTCTGGTCCTTGACATTTCTTCGCGTAAGAACTTCCTAATTGATACAGGTTCCGAAGTATCAGTTATTCCCGCAACCGTGGAGGAAAAACTCTCCAAGAAATCAGACTTCTTCCTTTACGCCGCTAACGCAACTAAAGTTAGCACGTATGGTACACGATCTCTTAATCTAAACATTGGTCTCAGACGAGCGTTCTGTCAGACATTAAAAACCGACGTCTTGTCGATCCACTAACCTCCTTATTCACTTAGGCTAAATTCTCCACTTCTCCTGCACCTTCTCTTACGCTGATCAACGATTCTGTTAATATCGAAATTATCGATATTCTCAAAAATTTCAAGGACTTAACGTCCAAAAATGATCTTGCCAAACCAGTGAAACATAACGTAACTCACGTTATTGAGACACATGGTCCTCCCATTTCATGTAGGCATTGTCGACTTGCTCCCGACAAACTGGCCATCGCAAAGACGGAATTCGACGTTATGTTATCCCAAGGAATTTGCCGACCTTCTAACAGTCCTTGGGCTTCTCCTCTCCATCGCGTTAAAAAGAAGAACGGCGAGTGGGGACCTTGCGGTGACTACCGTGCTCTGAATAATGTCTCTACTCCTGATAAATATCCGATTCCGCATATTCAGGATTTTTCGCATCAACTTCATGGATGCAAAATTTTCTCCACTATCGATCTCGTCCGCGCATATCATCAAATTCCTATTGTTGAGCGCGATATTGCAAAAACGGCAATTTCTACTCCGTTCGGACTTTTCGAATTCGTTCGAATGACTTTCGGATTGCGAAACGCTGCGCAATCCTTCCAACGGTTTATGCACTCCCTTCTCCGAGACCTTACATTTGTTTTCATCTACATAGATGACCTCCTTATTGCTTCTGAAACCTTTGAGGAACACCTCAAACATTTAAGAACTGTTTTCGAGCGTCTTTCCGACGCTGGTCTCATTATCAACGTTGATAAATGCAAAATTGCTAAAACCAACGTTGACTTTCTTAGACATTCCATTGATTCAACAGGAATCAAACCAACTGCTGAACGTGTCGACGCTATTACGCGTTACGAACGACCTGAAACTGTTATGCAGCTCCGCCGTTTTCTTGGAATGATAAATTTCTACCGCCGATTCATTCCTCACGCTGGTGGCAATCAAGCCATTCTTAACGATTTCCTTATAGGTTCCAAAAAGAATGACAAACGTGTCATTCAATGGTCCGAAGACGCCATTCAAGCCTTCGACTTATGCAAGCAGCAACTCAGTGAGGCAACAACTCTTTCTCACCCCTCACACTCTGCTCAACTTGCCATTATGGTCGACGCTTCCGACAAGGCACTTGGCGCCGTTGTTCAACAAAAAATTGACGATTGTTGGACACCTCTTAGTTTCTTTTCTGTGCGACTTAATGAAACGCAACAGAAATACAGCGCTTACGATCGTGAACTCCTTGCAGCTTACTCTGAAATCAAACATTTTCGGTATCTCTTTGAAGGTAGAATCTTCACTCTCTTTACCGATCATAAGCCACTTGTCTACGTTTTGTCGCAGAACCCTACCAAAGCTAGTCCTCGCCAATTCCGCCATTTAGATTTTATCAGTCAATTCACGACTGATATTCGCCACATTTCTGGAATCGATAATGTAGTCGCCGACACACTTTCTCGTGTCGAGCAAATATCAATTCCAGAAAACATTAACTACGACGAAATTGCTGACGCTCAGTTCAACGATGACGAACTAAAGGAATTAGTGGACACTAGTCCCACACTTCAATTCCGACCCATTCCAGTATCGTTTGGCAATTCAAGTGTCAAAACCATTTTATGTGATACCTCTACTGGTAATCCACGCCCCTTTATTCCAAAGCAATTTCGTCAATCTGTTTTCGATAGTCTCCACAACTTATCTCACCCAGGAGTCCACAGTTCTGCCAAACTACTTGCAGAAAAAGTCATTTGGCCATCAATTAAAAAGGATGTACGACAAATGGCTCAGAACTGCCTGGCTTGCCAAAAGGCAAAAGTGTCTCGCCACACTCAATCTCCATTAGGTAATTATCCTCAAACTTCTCAGAGATTTTCCGAGATTCATATGGACATTATTGGTCCACTTCCTACCTCTGAGGACAAACGCCATTATGTCACAATTATTGACAGATATACTCGCTGGCCTGAAGCCATTCCTATCTCGGATATCGCAGCTGAAACAGTAGCATCAGCTCTCTACTCAAATTAGATTTCTCGCTTCGGAGTACCTGCAGTAATTGTCACTGATCAGGGCTCCCAATTTGAATCCAATCTCTTCAACGAGTTGTCAAAACTTGTCGGTTTCGAACGTAAACGCACAACAAGTTACAATCCGAAATGTAACGGTCTAATCGAACGTTGGCACCGAACTCTAAAATCCGCGATAATGGCCTACGACAGAACGGACTGGACACGAATTTTACCTTCAATACTATTAAGTTTACGAACCACTTTCCGTGAAGATTTCCAATCTTCATCGGCTGAGCTCGTTTACGGTACTAACATACGTCTTCCTGGAGAATTTTTTAGCCAAAATTCTAACTCCACTCATCAATCTGATTTTGTTTCACAATTGAAACAACATTTTGATCACCTTCGTCCCGCCATTGCATCAAGACACACTTCTCCTAAAGTTTTCATCTCCAAAAATCTCCAGTCTTGTTCGCATGTCTTCTTACGTACGGACATAGTACGTAAAGCATTACAACCGCCATACGAAGGTCCTTTCAAAGTCATCAGTCGCGATGGTAAAAATTTCGTTATTGACCGTAAAGGTCAACACATTCGAGTTTCAATCGACAGATTAAAACCTTGCTTTAGGGAACAATCTGAAGATGATTTAACTCAAAACTCACCTACTTTGAGAACTGATCTCAGTCGCGCAGACGAAACTTCGTCTTCTACAGATATTGTCCATTCTACTCCTTCGGACACATTCCAGTCTTCTCCTTCTACCTCCGCAGAAACGAAAAAACACGACGCTAAGACAGCTGGATCAACTAAAAGGGTTAGATTTGACCCCATTCCTCAACAACAGATATTCCACCCTGCATCCACAATTACGCGAGCAGGCAGAACCACTCGTACCCCTACTCGCTTCCTTCGTGCTGTAGCACCATAATTTCTATATCGTCTCATCTTCGATGATACTAGGGGGGGAGTGTTTGTGGCGAACTGTCTTTAAAAATATAATAAAGTGTTGGTTGAGACTAGCTTAATTTAATTTTGAGATTCGTTTTTTGGTTTTACGCCTAGCAACAAGTTGACAGTTCGTTATGAAGTAACACGTTGAATAAAAAAATGTCAATTCTCTAATAGGAATTATTTAATTAGTACGCCAAAGGTTTTCTAAACATTTTAAGCCTCCAATATAAAATGTTTATTGTTCATATAAATCTTCCGATATAAATTATATGTTGTTAATATATATGCATTTTAGTTGTATTTATAGTAATTGTGTAACAAAAATTTATTCACATCTCGACCGAATGATGAAATATGAAAAATATTCACCTGGAATCAAAATGGAACAAGTTAGTATTGAAATGAAACAATATAAAGCAGTAATAAATATATATAATCAACTCAACTCGGAGTCAACAGATATTTAAGTACCCAGCTGCCAACTATTCTCTGCTGTATACTGTTCTGCTCCACTTTACGCTCCACAAGAACAGCTATAGTGGCACCTGGAATAACACAAACAAATTTTCAAAAAACATCTCCCTAATAATTACAACATTTGTTAAAAACGTTATTTAATCTGCAACAACATAATATCTTCCAACTGATCATATTAGTTGGGGCCTGGGGGGAGCTGAAAGCTAGATAGAACCAAATTTCATGTCAAATTAATATTACATTTCATGTCATCCAAATTTTTATGTTTTATGTTATGGGACACTTAATGATTTTTTGACACATTTCCGGTACAGTGTTCGAACCTATCGTCCTTTTGACTCCAATCATTAACATAACATAACCTATTATTGGAATTTATTATTTTGAAATCGCTCCATTAGTTTTCTTGTTTTCAACGGTTGTGACGGCCGGCAAACTGACCAACAGTTTTTTTTGCTTTTTAATAATCGTTATAACCTAAAACGTCGAGAAATGCCAAAAAAGGGAGAGTAATTAATAGTTTTAGCTAGTTTGTTAAATAAATGTTATACCGTTTTCAAAACGCAGTCTGTTTCGTAATTCATTTAATGCAGAAAAACTAGCTTTACACAAATTTCTACTGGGATACGGGGCAAAAAATTTAAGGCATTACGTTAAGGAATGGTTTGCCTGGTTTGTCAAGTGGGTCAAATCAAAGGTTTCTAATTTCTATTACACAAAATTTTTTTAAAATTATTTTTGTAGTGTTGGACAGAGATGTATTACATTTACAATGTAAATGAAATGGTGCAAGTTTTATTTCTCGTTAAAAAAGTGGCACAAAACTAACACGAAACCTAAATGCGTTGTCGTAATACTTGACGTTAGGTGTAGGGCGTAGTGGCATTTGTTTAGCACCACACACTTTTAAAAGCCTGGCAGTTCGCACTTATGTTTTATAGCAAACCATTATAACATATAACATAGCCTGAGACATACAATTTGTATATTTTTTACTATGCTATGTTTTCAAATGAAGAAATGATTGTACAATGTACATTTCTATATGGTCACCGTTCCGCATTTGTGACATTCCTTATCTATGTGGATTTTTCCTGCTCGTTTTAATCCCCAAAATCTTAAAATCAAAGCTCATAAATTTTTCAGAAAATTATTATTACTTTTATTTTAGAATCCTAAGTTGGCATGGTATCTTCGGATATTCAGCACATTCATTCCACGTTATTCATAATTTATTATAATTAACACTAAACATGCCTAACTTTGAATAACACAAAAAATCGTTTCGATACAATACGTCGAGAAATACCCAAAAAGTGGGAAACATTTTGTTCGGAATAATCTCCACCATTTATTCAATTCGGTTAAATTTGAACATTTTTTAAGTTTGATCTACCGGTTTAACAACCAAGCGAACTCCAATCCCAGGTATTGGCATATGAGTTAAAGTGAGATACCATATACCATTTTAAATAGCAGTGAGATATTAATAGCCAAGGCGATATCTTATAGGTGCTGGCGAATGAAATTTCAGTAAACGGTAGCATCCTGAATCTTAGTTACGAAATATTCCTTTATGATGACACTCTATTTTTTTCTCGAAGAAATGAGCTTCGTTACAAATATACGGAACGGTAAATATGTTAGATGTGTCATCAACAAAAGCAGCGTTTCTATTCTGCAAATATTTAAATACTTCAGGTGCTTCGGTTCTCTTCTCCTTTGTGCGAATTATTGAGACATTAGTCTACTCGCGAGCTAATAGGTTGCTTTGATTTTCTAGCTTACTCAGTACAAACTGAAGAAACCGATTTCTAAATCAACAAAAACTGATATCTCTTCCAAAGTTAAAATTAATTACTTTTTAACAGGATGTCATGTTTTCATTGATTAATCATTATGATTACGGGATCGTCATATTTGCCGGAATTTTTTTCATTAATCCCGGGATTTCGGGATCATAAAAATGTGTTGTGAGCCCGGACTTCCAAGATTCAAAAGCCTGAGATCGCAATCCATACCTTGTACTCCTAAAAACATATGTGTTTGATTTTAGCTTCTAAAATTTCAAAAAAAAAATAAAAACAAAACAAACTAGTGGAGAGAGGTGTGACTTTAGGGGCTACGTCGACCTAACATATCGTTCAGTTATAAAACCAGCATTTGTTTGATAGACACCGGCCACTTTACACAAGACACCCGAAAAGCTAATTAGTTCTTGCTCATGTTAACTGAAACGTTTAATCAAATATACGTCAATAACTGTAGGCTATTATTGTGTGTGATAGCATTAAAAGAATAAAAAAAAGTGTGTAAAAATGATACTCCACCGACTATATTTTGCAGTTGCAAAATTACTATAAATATTACAAAAACCTTATATGCACTATGTTTCAACAAAATTGAATGTCAGGTGTTATTGAAGGTTCAAATAAACAATTGTCCAGGCGATCCATTCACTACCCCCCGATTTCTTTGTCAAATATTAAAAATAATTCAGATCTTACATAGTCAAGTAAATCCCGTTTGCAGCTCATTTTCATACAAAAGTGTCATGAAGATCTCATTTGTTTAAGTAACGAAAATAACACGTAGTTTTGACACATTTTCTTAAAAACTCTAAAACTAAGAAAGCAATTATTTATACAAATTTCATTTAAAATGACTGCCATGATGACAAACAAAATGAGAGGTCATTGACCTTGATATCATTATTAATTCTCCTGAGATTTGCATGAGATGGTTTTTAGTTTTCTGGAAACCACTAAAAAGTAAAAACACATAAACCGATTTCAGTAGAAAAAGACTGGACTCTAAGTTACGTCAAGATACATCGATTGTGATCACTATCGTTAAAATCGATTATTTGTACTGAGATGCACGTCTTCAAAAATTAATTTCTGTAGAACAAAACAACGCATCTTTAAATTTTAATATGTTTTAGGGTAAAGTTTGAACTTTCTTATTTTGGAAAAAAATGCTTGATCTTCGGCATCAGGGCCACGTTTAAAAAATTTATTTCTTAATATTTTTAACAATGCAAGTAAACAATTTACGGTCAATAGGCCAATCAATTACCTACCTTGCCAACGCATATAAAACCGTTGTTATCGGGTGAGCCGTACAGGAAATTGGAATTTGATTTCAAAGTCACCATAAGTTTGAATTTCCAGAAAACTTTCGGACCACCCTGTTCTCAAACTAAACACCAAAATTTTTCTAAAAACAGTTATTTTTTCTTTCACACATACTACTTCACTACTATCAATTTCTTTAGGATTCGTGAAAAAACGCATGGGTTCTGGATGAAACTTTGGTATATGATCCAGGTTCACTTGAAAAAGGAAGATCTGGATTCATTTCAAAATTGAAAAAAATACCGGTTGTAAGTTCCGGTTTGTCACTTCCGGTTACAAAGCTTTTGTTTGCGTTGTTTATCCCTAAAATAACCTTCAGTTACAAAGCGATTTTCATAAAACGTTGGTTTCATTCAATCAATATGAGAAAGATTTCATGAGCATTGGAATTTGGAGTACATTGGTCAAAGGGTTGAATAGTCAACGATACAATAAGAGATTTTTTCGCTATGTTTTTATGTTTGTTAGGAGCATACAACAATCGTTCGTGAACCAATTTTGATGACACTTTAAAAGAGAAATCCAATATGTATGACAAGGAGCTGATTAGGTTTTCTGCGATATTGAACAAAGTGGTGGAGGTCCACCAGCAGATGTTTTATTGAAAGCTCAATAATATCTGTACCATTTAGTACGGTTTACAACAGTTGGCGGCCCAACTTCCGGTTCGTCACCGGATAAGATTTTTTTGTTTGCATTTTTGCGGTTATACATTTTTTTGTGTTTTATTCACACTACAGCCTACAATAATGAAGTGATTATGATGAAACTTATGAAAAAGTTTAAATTAGTGTGAGAAGATAATGATCAAATTTTGGGATACATTGATCAAAGTGGTGAGACACAGCATACAAAACTGCTGACTTTTCACACTTTGTTTGTTGGGAGCATATACAGACTTCGTTCAATAATCAATTTTAATAACGTTTTGACAAAGATGGAGATTTAAATGACAAAGAACTGATTAGTTTTTGGACGATAGGCATAATTGGCCTCCCGAGCACCCGTTTATTTGAAACTTCAATAACATCAGTTCCTAATGATTAATTTTAATTAAACTTGGTATATATGCCATGAGTATGATTTGTAACAGTTCTGCATTCCATCTTCCGGTTCGTCACTTCCAGTAAAATTTTTTTCACTTTTTCTATTTGTTGGGCAGATTTTATATCTGTTGGGACTTGGGATACTAGAGCTTTCTTTAATGTTTTTATAATTAGAACTACGCGAAATCAATAACACCGTAACAGCCATTACTTTAAGTATTTCATGGGCATTAATTAGCTCACTATATATATACAGAACATTTTGTTTCCAGAGCGGGTGAAATTAGCATATGCGTCAAGATTAAAACGTATGTCACCTTTACAAACGTATTAATGGATTTAGTAACAAGTTAAAATTATGGACATCAATGTTATAAGAAAATAATTTAATAATTTAATAATTTTTTTTTTCGTGCGATTTTTGAGAAAATGAAAGAATTTAACACAGAAGTGAAATTCAAAATATTCTTATCTAAATTAGAAATCCTAATAGAGAGAAGATTGTATTAGTAATAGTATAGTTTATTCACTGACCCATGTAAAAGTGATATTAAAGTCTCTGCAGATGCTAAATATTCAATGAAATTATGCGACCAGAATTGGCACGTTTAAAAATATAACTGGCGCGACCATTTTAGTTTTGTTAAAAAATTCGTCAAACTCAAACTCATAACATTAACAACTTTTAAATTCCAAGACAGTTAATATTTTTTCTGATTATCGACGGTTTTTTCTGGTTAAATTTCGATGATTCTGTTCAAACAATAAAGTTTCAGTGCAGTGGAAGTGCAAAGATTAATGTGCGTATGGACTATAGATGGATCAGTTTTTGTCGATTTATAAATGTTTTTGATTTTTGATTGACAGGTATGACAACCTCGCGTACACAAGTCTCTGCTATTGCCATACGAGTTAACGTGAGATATAACAAAATCTCCGATATTCATAGCCCGCTTGCGAATGCGAATATAACTCGCTAGCCGAGGGTTCCGTGTATATAATATTCTACGAGAATAGTTCTCAATAAAACAATTTTGGAAATAAATCAAGAACGTTGTCTTCGCAAATTACAAAATAGTATATTAAGAAACTAGTTTCATAATCGACGATTTTATCGCACGCAATCTGTTTAGAAAACGACCCGCGCAGCGGGGAGTTTTCTAAAGGATAAGTGCGATAAAACGTCTTATGAAACGAGTTTTTTATACTATTTTTTCTATTTTGCATTTTTTGTCTTGAAATTTTAAAAAATATTTTTTATGTTTTAATGTTTTAAAGAAAATTTCTAAAAATTTCAATTCAAAATAGTAAGCTCTGCGTTTCATCATATTTCTATATATTTTTTTGTTGCAAAACTAGCTTTCATAAAATGTGTAATTTATTAAAATATAGTCAATTTGATATTTTGTTATTATTACTAATTATTTTAAATAATTAAAATATTTAACACTAATTTAGATTATTTTTTAATAATAAGATTAATTAATAAGAATAATTTTATTTATATAATTATTCGTTTTAACTTTCACTGACGTTTGTATGACCAATGTGACCAACCTTGAAAAACAAAACTTTGCGTATCTTAATGAAGGCCATTTCGATACGCATTTGGGTATCGAAATGACTTTATTTTAGACGCAAAATAGAAAATAGTATATTAAGAAACTAGTTTCATAATCGACGATTTTATCGCACGTAATCTGTTTAGAAAACGACCCGCGCAGCGGGGAGTTTTCTAAAGGATAAGTGCAATAAAACGTCTTATGAAACTAGTTTTTATACTATTTTTTCTATTTTGCATTTTTTGTCTTGAAATTTTAAAAAATGTGTATTTTATTAAAAAATAGTCAATTTGAAATTTTGTTATTATTACTAATTATTTTAATTAATTAAAATATTTAACACTAATTTAGATATTCTTATTAATTTTATTTACATAATTATTCGTTTTAATGTTCACTGACGTTTGTATGACCAATGTGACCAACCTTGAAAGACAAAACTTTGCGTATCGTAATGAAGTCCATTTCGATACGCATTTGGGTATCCTCCAAAGTCCAAACAACATTTTAAATGATCAGCCGATCACTAAAAATTTCATTCAATCTTTACAACACTTTCTTTTGTAATGTTCAAAGTTAAGGAGGGGACCGAGGTGTAGAGGAAAACACTGGAAAACACTGGTAATAACTCAAAAACTAAGCAATCGATAATTTATTAAATTTTTTGTTGAAATATTTCAATCGTTTTCGATTTTTCTAAATCAAACTCGATTCCTTAAAAAAAAAAAAGAAGGCAGTGTTAAGGACTGCCGACAGAAGTGAAAATTTAAATCTGTGTAAATAGTCTGTCTTCCAATTATTGTAGCATTGTAAATTAAAATTTCAGAATGTTTAAATTGAAATCATTAAAATTATTCTGGGTTTCACATCTATCAGCATTCCAAGCAACTATTATATACATTTTTATATTTAAAATAATCAAAACATATCATAGAAAAATTTGCGTCTATCAACACCTTAGAAAGCATGAATTGTTGTGGGACCTTGTTCTTAAAAGTTTTTTATGTGTTGTTGTGACATACCTTGTAATTTCTACTACCAAACACATTTTATTTTAAAAAAAATAGCGTATCATCAAAGAATATTTCATAACTTAGAGTAAGGGATGGTATAGTTGATTGAAAATACTTCATTCGACAGCACCCGTAAGACATCACATTGACTAATGAGATTGCACTGCTATTGCTAGTGGTATACGATATCACAAGATAACACATATGCCAATAGCAGGGACCAAAGTACGCGTGGTTGTCACACCCATAGATCAACAATTTTAAATTTTACAAATCTTTCTGCGGAAAGCTAAGTAAATTAATTGGTAATAATGCGCATTGTTGCCGTTTACAAATCACTATCGGCTAAGTGTCACCATTTTTAATTATTTTATTTATCATGATTGCTATCCATGTTTAATCATATATAAGCTATGCTTCCTTATATAGAATTTATGCGATTTCCGTCTCGTAATTGTGAGCTTTAAATCGATATAATCGATGTTATCAAGTATCAAGTTACAAGTATTAAGTTTTAACTTAATCTTAGAAACGTGTATTACATACAATTTCAAACCAACAATTTTGATATAAAATGTAATTGTTTCAGGTTACACTATCTTTCCTACGTTCAATATTTATTTAGCATGATGACTAGAATGCAAATTGCAAAAGACAGTAGCAATATAACTAAAAAACTGCATTATAGATCAATTTTTTAAAATCCGTAAAAAGAAATTTTTATTATTTTTATGAATTCATGAATAAAAAATAATAGTTTTAATGGTATTTAATAAAAATTAAAAAAAAAACAATAAAAAAAATGTACCAGTCCAGGAATTGACACACGATCTACAGAACATCAGTCGAGCGCGATATCCACATCGCAATTTGGAACGTTAAGAAATGATGGATGTGTTTCATATTTAACAATATTTTGCTGATTTAAAAATTGATGATGCGAATATATAGATTTTACTCCATATAACATTTTGAAACGCGGCTTAAGAAGTTCTCACTTCAAAAACTTTTGTTATACTATCTTCTTATTTTTGTCTATAAAATACAGATAATACTAATATTTGCCATTTTTCTGTTTTCAGTAGGCGTGGACAAATACATTTTATAACTGTAGAAAATTTAAAGTTGATAGCACCTATAGTTTGTGAGAAATTCGATTACGTAGAAATTTGAACGGACACCGAAGTCTCACCAATAGGGTACCGTTTTTACTTTTTCAAAGTAAACCAAACACTGAGCACGATTAAATTAATTGACTAATGACTAATAAATTGACTTTATATAAATTTTGAGGGTTCGTGCTCTGAAAAAGTAAAAACAATGCCCATTTGGTGAGACTTCGGTGTCTGCCCGAATTTCTACATAATCCATTTTCTCACAAACATAAGTGCTATCAACTTGAAATTTTCTACAGTCTTAAAATTTATTTGTCCACGCTTATTGAAAACAAAAAAATTTCCAATATTTGTTTTTATCTCTATTTATAGACATAGATAAGGAAATAGTTTTTTTTTAAGAATCCAGTTTGATTTAGAAAAATCAAAAATATTGAAATATTTCAACAAAAATTCGATAAATTACAGACTGCTTAGTTTTTGAGTTATTTTATTACCAAAACCGTCCGTTTGTTTTCCTGTCCCCCTTAACTTCGATAATAACAAAAGAAAAAATTTACGGTTATAAGAGATGTTGTAAAGATTGAACACAAACTATAGTGGTCGGCTCATTTAAAATGTTATATGGAGGAGGTTGGGAGTTGAAAATTAAAACAAAAATTATTTTCGACTTTGAGTCATATGAAAGAATGAAAGATTATTTTTTTTCTAGCTCAAAACAATTTTTTTTGGTAAATTTCGAAAGCGCAGTTTTCGAATTATTTCCAAAAATTTAAGTTTGTTTGCCTGCTATTCATAAAAAAGAAGCACTGTTCTAAATATTCTAATATGTACATTCGTAAATTCATAAAACGATTAATTTTGTAAGTCCCTTATTCTGTTGTTCAAACCACAGAAGTAATGCGATTAAATTTATTATATTCTATGTTTTGTTTAAGGTAGTTGTTAAACAGTTTTTATGTCGATAGTGATAAAAGTGTGATGACCATGAAAACAATATTTTCCACTGACCACTATCTCAATATTAAAATTAATTAAATTTAAAGTAATAACGAAAGAACCATTTAGGATAATAAAGGAAATACTTAAAGCTTTCAACGATGGTAAGCCAATACTTTTATAATTGAAAATGATTAATCGGAAATATCGTGAGTCATAATAGATTAAAGTTTTTTGTTACGATTTTTAATGATTAGAATTGGCTAATCTTATTGTTTTGTCACGTAGCTTATTTTATCCATTCTCTTGTTCTTGTATTCGGAATAGGTCGAAGAGAACTATGTTGATTACATAAATATGACTTATTAACGTTGAAAATATGGAATTGGGCAAGGGTTTGGATTCTGATTTTGTAGTAGTACATGAGTTTTATTCGTCTATACACAAATAGATTTAAGTTGAAGTCAACGCGTTTAAAGTATCCAGTTTTTTAATAAAAAAATCTTGAAACGGAACGGTTTAAGTAGCACTCCATTGAGCTTAACCGTGGTATTTTTCTAGATAATCCACGTCCCTATAATGAATGCTGAAGGTAAGCAACAATGTTGTTGGAAAATAAGAACAAGCAGGAAACAGGAGACACTTCTCAGGGTGTAGCAAACGGGCAAACTGGGACAAACTCTTGTGAAATCCAAAGCACAATTCTGACCAAAAGAATTTTTTGATACCTTTTACACTGCCTTACCGCTTAGAAATAAAATACTTTGTTCAGTGTTGCTGCATTTTTACATTACAAACAAGAACCCAATTATTAAAACTGGTATAAAACTGTCTAGCGCGGTTTCTATGGAGTTAGGATCGGATACCAGTCCATCAGCGTTCTGGTTTGTTTGAGAGCTGTGTGCTAGCGAATGACATTAGTTGGAAGTGATCGTAACTTGTTTTTCATGGCGTCTAGCGTCACTATCTTGACAACGAAATATTTATTCAATCAAGTTTTGTTTTGCATTGCTGTCGGTATTGATTTTGAGAGAGAAATAATAACACAATTGTATTAGTTTTAATTACACATTTAAGTATTATCTAAATAAAATAAATAAATATCTAAGGAAAACTAATTTGACTTTTTGAGTGTAACGTTTAATTTCTAGTATTGGTGACGTATGATGGAGATGTACTTTTTGTGTTGTTTATGCTCGATTTTGAATACTTAATTTTATCGATTAATTGGAAAACCAAGGTATTGATTGTTATTATTATTTTAATTAAAAACATTTTAATCCGCATGGGAATCGAACACGGGTCCTTCGACGTCCTAAATATTGACAATTCAACGTGCTATAATATTGACAGATTTGATTAATAAAAAATTACCACAGAAAACGTCTCATTACGAAGTACGACGCCAGTACAATATGAGATAATCGCAATTAATGATATAAAAATACCGACGGATCGCATTAGTTTAATCGCGAAAATGCGATCGATTTCATAGTGAGGTTCAAGCATAAAGTTTAAAGCTGCCAGTGTTCGAACTCAGAGTGTAGTTCGCATTGATTACACTATAGTTATCGATGTCATTTAGGTGCAGAATTAATGTTGGGATGAATGTTGCGTTACAATCACATATGTACTTTTATAAGGTGGTTGTTGCAATGTTGGATGACCTTTATTATTTATTGTCCTTCATTCAATGGTTCATGGATGAACTCAAGATGGTTGTTTAGTTACCTACCTCGATAAAATGATTCAAATTAGATGGGATATTGCTGATCCTCTATATACGAATTTTAAACACCTAATTGCCCTGCTTTCATGTGACATTCATTCATAACACGGTATTATTAATTTTTTTCATATACGATAACCAACCCTTATTTAAAACCAGGCTTCAAGGTGAGGTTTAATTTACTCGAATTCTAGTTTTACTATCGAATTCATTAACTGATTTAAATCGCCGAGTCACTCGACAACCAAGAAGCAGAGAATATGGTTCTCGCCAACGATGTGCTATTTGTCTACGGTTTCACTTGACGCAGTGTGATCGGTTATCAGCAGAACATGTTTCTCGTTTATGTTTAATGTAACTGCTTATGAAGAGACCCACGGTAGTTAGATTTAACACTCCTACTACAACACTCCACCGGCACTTTCCATGACTTTCCTGTAATATGTATGTTGTTGTTGTGGGACCTTAGTCTTAAAAGGTTTTTATGTGTTGTTGTGACACATATTGTAATTCCTACTACACAGCACATTTTATTTAAAAAAAAAAAAAAAAAAAAATATGACTTAATGCACTTTTTATTATTGCGTAAAAGATGTTATAAATGAGTTGTTTTAAGAAAAAACTGTTATTGATTACACAATTATTTTATATTTTCCAATATATATTTCGCTAACCAAGTTAGCATCCTCAGGGATTATCTTTTGCCTAACATATGTTAGATAGCATTTTAGATTGATCGACTC
The DNA here is from genome assembly GCA_963693315.1 of Diogma glabrata. Taxonomy (NCBI): domain Eukaryota; kingdom Metazoa; phylum Arthropoda; class Insecta; order Diptera; family Cylindrotomidae; genus Diogma; species Diogma glabrata. Next base: position 69,375,016 of record OY856186.1, on the reverse strand, counting down.
TTACTTAAGCATCGTTCAACTCGGCAGTGTACAAAACATAGATATTAGAAACGATGATGATATTGGAAACGATGAATATTTGCTACCGATAAAAAATTTGAAAAAATGTAGAACTCGATGTCAGGTACAAATAATTAAAACATATTAAGGTATATCAGCTTTGTAGCAGCACCATATTACCAATAGGGCAGTTAACTTAATTCTCAATCCAAAGTTAATTTTTTTGTAAAGAAAAATCAAAGAAAAATCAAGCATGCAGTTAATATTACAAAGAAAACAAAAGTAACACGGATGGATCTTCTTGTGCGATACTTTCTTCTAGCAATTCTCTTCCAGAGGGTCTCTGGGTTCAGCAAATAAAATACTACATTTATAATAGTTTCCTGTTTATTTGTCATATGATCATAGAAAGTAATCAATAGAGTTAACACAATAATATTTTTGGCTTTAAAATATAAAAAAAAATAATCACGAGTAAGTATAAGTAAAGCAAAATTTGATAAAAAAATGAAAAATAAATAATGGCACTTCAAATACTAAAACATTATAAAAAGAAATTGTTTTAAGATTCATAGAATTTCTCCTTTAAAAACATTTATATAAATTTAATAATTTGAAATTAATTTCCATTTGTGATGTGTAAGGAGAATCTAACAATTTTGCTAGAAGTACAAACGATTAGTAGAAAATATTTTGAATTTGATTCAACAATTGATTTTCAGTTAAAAATATTTAAACAATTATTTTTGTTTTTAAAACTTTACAAACTCCTGTATACTTATTTTCTACACGGAATTATTAATATTATGTATCTAAATTAATATTAAATTAAATATGTTATTTTCTTTTCTTATAAACTAACTATTAACTATTCACGATATTTTATTTAACCATCATCAATCACAACCACCTATAATTTTTGATTGACTTATCGAGCGATTAAGTTCGCTTTGTGACTAGAAAACATACACGATTAAAGTGCACGCACATTTGTTCCACCTTTAAAATTTAAAATATACAGAAAATTAATAAAATTTATTGTAAGATTAATACGGAATATATTATAAATACCACTTTCGCTCCATAATGCCAATGTGTCAATGTTGTAAAAACTGTTAATAAATATAATAAAAATCTCTCCAGAAGTGGAATGTAAAATCCAACTAAAACGGATATTATGTATATTGGTGTCATCCAATGAAATGTCTCACATTTTGTATTTGACATTTGAGCAACAATTAAACGACACTATAAAATAATTTATTAAAAATATTTATTATCAAATAAGCAGATTATAAAAATATTAATTATTGTTTTAGTAAAAGTTTTACAATAAGGATAAATCTACATTTACAACAAACGACTAATTTGAAAAGAATGGCAAAACATAAGCAGAAGCACATTAATTTTACTGAGACAGAAGTCTATGTATGTCTCTAGCGTCGATTATCTTGTTACATATTAATAAATTCTGTTGACAAAATAGCAAAAACTACAAAACAAACATTATAGATAAATAGAAACTAGTAAGAACTTATTCCCACATGGAGGGATCAATTTTTTTTATTTTTGATCTACGGGTGTGACAGCCTCGCATACTCCAGTCTCTGCTATTGACATACGAGCTAATGTAAGATATCTCATACCACTTGCAATAGCAGTGAGATATCACTAGCCAAGGTGATATCTTAGGGTGCTGGCGGATGAACTCTATTCAGTCAACGGTGGCTCCCTCAATCTTAGCTATGGAATATTCCTTGATTTTGCCACGCTATGGTTTATAACTCTATGTATGGGATTTTTTAATCATTAAGAAAGGAAGTGCGTCGCATGATCATGGAATATGCCATTAGCTAGATTATTGGCAACCACATTTTAGTTTTGTTCCTGCAAATTGTCAATACAAATTTGCTGTTTACCTTTATTTTATTTTTATTTTTTCTATCCTATCATGAAATTTTGGCCTATGTCATATTTTGTATGTGATAGGATTTATTGTTTAGTTATCTCTTCTATAAAAAATATTTAAAAAAAAACAACAAAATACAAATTTGCGTCCATCAATACCTTAGAACGCATGTTGTTGTGGGACCTTGGTCTTAAAAGGTTTTTATGTGTTGTTGTTACACATATTGTAATTCTTACTACCAACACATTTTATTAAAAAGAAACTACATTTATTTTTTAATAAACGTTTTGTGTAATATTACAATATGTGTCACAACACATAAAAACCTTTTAAGACCTAGGTCCCACAACATCATGCGTGAACGCTTTTTTAAATGTTTTTTTGGATTGGGGAAAGCATATCATTTTTACGATGTACAAACAAAGAAGTCCTTTTGCATTTTGTTACTATGGAAGTGAGTAATCTCAACAGTTTGGCTGTTTGCACAAACTGACTAGTAAAATGAGGGAAAAAATATATTTTGGGCATGATGGATCTGATTTAATCCAAGCACTGCTGATGCCGATATATATAAAAACACCGAGATCAATAAAGATTGACGATGTCGTTCGTAGGGAATCAAGATTTGATGTTAAATTTCGATCACCATCAATTTGTATGGCACAATTTTGAACACAGCCCAAGAGAGCCTGAATGGGAACAAATTCAGCGCTCCAAGCTCGACAACAGTACTCCATAAAATGTCGAATATAAAACTTATAAATGTGGAGTAATTGATACGGAGTGAAATCTCTTTTACATTTTTTGACTAAATATAAAGAAATTACAAATAAAACACAGAAAACTTGTTCAAGGGTGATCTGATGTAAAGCAGTTGAAAAAAAAATTTCAGGTTCTATAAGGTTTCATATGGACGCAAGTTAGCAGCTCTAAGGATTTTGAGAATTTAACACCGCATAAATTTAATTATATTTTTAATGTTTTATTCATCCTTTTAGTCGCAATCTTAATGATTCGAAATATTTACAAAAAAAAATTTAAATGATAGAAAATTTAGTAAAATTTGAACAAAAAATATGTCTAAAGCTGTATTCGAAGTGACGATTTATTTACCCAATACCCATTCGAAATAATTTACCATAGTTAGTTTTACAGATCAATTGAAAAATTAATTTAGTAAACTGTTTTTAGCCATTTTTATACTAGCCAAATATGAGTACTTTGATTTATTTTAAGTTGTTGAAAAAAGTTTTTAAGGTATCTAAATATGTTAAAATTTATTAAACTAAGACCGCATCTGTTCGGAATTAGAAAAATAATTATTAATAGTTACCCCAAAGAAACTTTTACTGAGCTTTTATATGAACGAGGGTCATAAACTGTTTACAGGTTAATCAAAATAACCACTAAAAAGTTAAAAAGTCCAACGAACTTTTTTAACCAAAGTGAGACTACCAAATTGAGTCTCATACTATTTTTTCCCCCTCGTTTCCCTCGTTTGATATTCTTAAGACGGCTATCTCAGGGGCGTCAATTGGGTAGGGATGAGGGGGGCATTGGCCCCCTCCCCCACAAGAATCTGATACTATCAATACATCGATTCAATAAAACCATCCAATCGTGATAGAATTGTACACTATAAAAATTTCAATGCACTGTTATTTTGTAAATTCCTCTAATTTTTAGAAGATTTACTTAACTAATATACTAATTTTATTGCATACTATTAATTGAAATATATCTGATAATATAATTATTACGTTACATATTATTTTGGCCCGACTAAAGTACAGTTCACCGCAATATTCAAACCGTTATCGTTCTTTGTATCAAGGACTAAAGGACTAGAGCGCCACCGATACGAAAGGCGGTCATATTGCTTCTAATCTTCTGATGAAATCAGTTTTATAAACAAAACACGATCGTTCTTCCAAAAACGCCGTGGGTGCGTATTTTGACAAAATTCTATCGCACTATAAGGTGCGCGGCATCACCACTTTTAGAAGAACGATTGTGTTTTGTTTATAAGATATTCGTGTCTGAGCCAGAGGAAACAAAATATTTCATTAGTATAGCGTTCCTCGAGAGTTCATAGTGCAGTATTTAACATTCAAATTTCAATTGTTATTGGCCGTTGGTAATTTATATAAACTTGAAAGTAAGTACATGCAGGACAACACAACCTAATTATACCCCACTTATTTGGAGAACCCTGACTGTTTGGCCTTGTTTTTTATCTATATCATATTGTACAAACTTTACAATACTTTTTTAAAAACAATAAATTAAAAACAATTCTAAAATGTAAAATCTTATAGCATATCAAAAGTTTTCTTGATAGTTGTGCTAATTTTTATAAAATGAATGAAAATAATTACGGGAGTAATTTAAACTTATTGTGTTATTTCCAGTGATTTTATAATAGTGAATGTTTTATAATGGACAAGCAATATTTTCTAACGACACGAACAAATATTTAAGTTATGTAAATATTTTCAAAGTATGTTATGAAAACTTGCTGACAAATTCTTTTCGCTATATGGACTATAATTTTTAATTCATAAAATAGCAAAAATTATATGTTTAGTTGGTTATAATAAAATCCAAAACGTATCCTAAACGTCAATCTTTGTTCATTTTTTTATACAGTCACAGGGAGGGAGAAACTATTATTTTTTGGTGGTAGGTTTTTCTTATAGATTTAAAAGAAGCTCGCAATGATTGTACAATTTTGAATCAAATGAAAAATTTACGCACGTTTATGGGTAGTAAACTGACCAGACGTCCATGTCACACATTTCAGTGCGTTGTCCCACGGAGAAATCTGTCCCACGAAGCGTCCCACGAAACAAATATTTCCACCACATTTGCCCGCATTATCGAAATAATCAAAAAACCTACGTACAGTTTGCACAATATCTTAGTCAAAGCAATGGCTTCACAGTTTTTTCTTGCAGTTTGTATAATGTTATGTATATGTTGATTTAACCATATTGAGAGAACAAACCAGTGCAATATTTTTTTTACTAAAATAGTGTTTTAACTATAATTTTCTTAGAAATACTAAGCTCAGTTATTTCACTTCAATAATTTACATATGTCTAACAGATCTACCTCAGCGAAAAGGTTTCTTTGTTTACAGAAACATCTCCCCGGTGTATATACGAGAGATCGAAAGTATATTATGAAGAAAAAACTAAATACAAAATATTTTACTTAAAAAGATGCAGTTTTGCGTATAAATTTCATAAAAATTTAAATTTTTAAACCAGAGTTCACAATTTTCCTTTATTCGAGCACTCATTTCAATCCTTTGAAATAATATTCACAAATTAAAATGTTCATAATTTGAATATCGTTCTTACTCGTAAGAGTAAAATTTTTGTTTTTTCGATTTTACTCCTTTGGAGCAGATTACATTTTCCTGTTCTTTCATTCGATTTGCAAAAGAAGAAAATTAGTTACTCTACGTCATCCTTTATATTCATTTTTCTAACAATACATGCATAATTAAACGAATCATTCGAAGCATTTTATGTTGGAAAGCATCAAATTTGACGCAATAATAAAAGTTTTGAGTATTTGAAAGAAAATATTTATTTCAATTTAGTAGCAAGAATGATATTTTATTATTTTCACTCCTGTATGTGGGAGTGTTATATTTTTTTTAAGCTACGCACTGAAAGGACAAAGTAAAAGAGTGATATAAGTAGCGTTTCAAACTCTGTTTAAAACACACTTTAACTAGGTAGCTCAAAATTAAAATTATTATTTTCTAATATATAATTTTTTTTCTCAATAAAGAACAAACAAAGCAAACAGCATAAAAACTTGATAAATGGTATAGATTTGCAAAAGATAGAACGAGAGGTATACTGTTTACCTCTTATACTTACAGAATACAGAAAAGATATTAATTATTTAGTAAAATTAAGATAAATTGTTTCAATTGTTTTGCAGTCTTTACTTGTGTAACAAAAGTTTTAAGCTACTATAAAAGGTAAATTTATACTAATTTTTAAAATTATATTTAAAAAGTTTTCCTGCAAATCAAGACGGATAGAAAACGTTTACGTAAATTCTTATACGATATTGAATTGGACTATCCTTTTATAAAAAAATCAAAATATAACGACGCAAAAGTTTAGTGTATTACCAGTTGGAGTGAATTTGCTAGTTAGCATGGTATCTTCGGATATTCAGAGACGTTAATGTATAATTAATTATATTAACACTAAACATGCCTAACTTCCAATATAAAAAAAAAAAAAAAAAAAAAAAACAGTGGACATTATGATATTAAAAGACATATAGATACAGATAAACATAAAAAGCGTTGCTATAAGCCGCCAGCTCCAGTAGCTTGAACAAGTTTTGTTGTTATTTTGTTTTCTTGTTGTTATTTAACATTGACAAAAAGTTAGTTGCAATTTGCGCTGATAACACGAACACCAATTTTAGTGGTGTCACGTCAAGGTGTGAAAATTTAAAAACAAACTAAACTCGAATTTGAACCAGAGTGTATTGGGTATTGGATTCGCAGCCCATATTCTAAATAATGCAATAAGAAATGCTGCTGATTTAAATGGCAGGGTTAAAAAAATTTGGAAAATTTTACTGTCTTTACTGGAGACGTTGAAGGAGTTCTGCGGCAAAAGTAATGTCGAACATAACCAACTGGCGGTAATGCCAGCACTAGAAAGAATTTCGAAAATGTACGAACAACTGCAAGCACATTTCCTAACGGTTGAATGTCCAATTAAAATAAAAGAATTTTTGAAGAATTAAATAGTAAACAAATAGTAAAGGAAAGCATTAAATAGTAAATTTATCCACCATCTAGTTAGCACGTTTTCACCGTTCCACTTTCTCGCAATAGAAATTCTAATTAGTTAGTACTTGGAAGAATGTTTGCATTTTGTCGCACATTTTAACGATTTGGGTCTGGTCAGTTTAGGATAGACATAACTCTTTCTCTCTGAGACAAATATAGGAAAACAAACAAACAAACAAAAAAACGATTCGACATAAGAGGAGTCACGTAGGGATTGCAATCCCGTGGTGTTTTATGGATCCTGGGACTATGTGACTCATAAATTTTAAATCCCGGGATGCCCGGGATCTAAAAAATCGTATAGAAAAACCATCCTTTTTTTCTATGCACGATCTGCTGTCGTTTACAAATTCACTCTCTGAACAGTTACAAAGCAAAGATATAATAATTTCTAGCACAAGCGCTTTAATTAAAACTACTTTCTTGATGCTTAAACAATGCAGAGGTGATACTAAATTTAAAATTATTTTTAACAAATGAAGGGATTTTGCAGAACTTTGCGGCATTCTCTTCGATGAAACAACACCAGAAGACTAGCAGAGTAACCAATGTAGCTCAAAAGCATTTTATTTTTATATCTAAGTCGATGCATTTAAATGCTTTTAAATATAAGTGTGTATAAAAACCCCCCCTAAGATTTTGGTGAAATGACGCCACTGGGCTATCTATACACTATTCGGACTATTCGAATTCACGCGAATGGGATTCGATTTAAGTAAACGTGGTCAGGCGTTTCAGCGACATATGCACACCATTAAATTTTTTAGATCAAAATAAATTATTAACTCTTAAAAGCCTAATCAGTGTTCCCAAATACTCTGATACTTGAGTTACACATACAACCACCACCAATTGTAATTAGAAATTTTATAAGTTTATCTAAATATACAATTAAACTTAATATTTTTACTTTTTTTAGAATAAGAATTCAGTAGTGTCCATCTCTAATTGAGTGTGAAAAAAGGGAAAATACAAGTTTGCCAAAGAAAAAATTAGACAAAAAGAAAACTAGAATTAAAACTAAAAAAAATTGTTCTAAACAAATAAAATTAATTGAATTTTTGCAATTTCAGTCTAGTAAGTCATATATAGATACTGTACACTTAATAAAATCTTGAACTAAACAATAAAAAAAAAATGTCTGAAAAAGTTTACTATGTATCTACTAAAATACACTTGTTCCTCGACAACCAATGCAAAAAAGAAGCATGAAATAATAGAACAAAGTCAAACCAAAAAAAAATTTCTAAGTAAAGCTCATATAGCACAAAAATATCTAAATGCTATACACCAATAAAAATCAATAATTAAAAAATCAATATTATTAAAAAAGTTGCTACATACACTTATATTACTAAATATAGTTCCAGTCAAGATATATAAAATTCTGGGATCTCTTTCTATAATTTGATTTGGCGAGTAATGAGCCCAATACATAAATATTATAAAAAATATTATAAATGAGATTAATGGACGAAACGCTTCTAGAGGTGATCTCATTTTACCAGTTTTATCTTTATACGATCTATGAAATAAAAAGGTACAAAAAAGTTTTTAGTTTTGAATTGAAGAAAATCTGTTTATATAATTTGTATATATACTTGTAGACGTTGTAGACAACCATTGGCAAATTTGACATAGCACTTATATGTAAAACAAACTCCATAATAACACCTAATGATAAACCAAAAGGTATATCTTTCTTCCAGAATTCATATCCAGCAAAATATGTTATAAGAAACATAATTGTTGATCCCTAAATTTTATATATAAATTTTCGAAAATAGATGGAAAAAAATGTTAGTTACTTAGAGTTATTTATACAGAATTTTACAAAACTAACCCACATACTCAAATCATATCCCCATGGTAAGTATAAGACACCAGTGTTATATTTTTCCCAATGACATATATAAAAATTAAAAAATACCATCCACATTACGTAATACATTCGGATAGGCGGAATAGATGCATACCCACGACCAAATACACTATACAAACATGCTGGTATTAAAACAGCCGAATAAGAATCTAAACCATGGTCGAATAATTCTCCAAGTGGTCCAGCTAATCCAATACGGCGAGCTTGTTTGCCGTCAATTCCATCTGTAAAATATATAGTTTATTTTATTAGAAATAAATTATCAACTTTAGTCGAAAATCTAAAATTATGTGAAATCAGAACTTAAATAAATTTTCAAAATATCTTCAACTGTATTAATTTTTCCCTTGTGCTGAAAGTTAACTAATTTTCAACATTGGAATGTGATATCTCGGGTTTTATTACCGGTGATATAAAAAACCAGTGTTCTC